>JAAGWP010000046.1:0-152738 GCA_013266165.1 Fusarium graminum | reverse complement strand
TAAGCCTTAAGGCTTACCAGAGAGGCAATGCTAGGCGCATGGCGCCACGGGAAGAGCCTGGTACGGTCTCCAATGACTTAGATAAACGTGCATTTGTGACGCTGGGTCTTAAACACAAAACCTCTTCAGATGGTATTTGCAATTTACAGCAGACGGCCCTGGGCTACAGGATGAATTGCATAAAGACTTGTGGCGAATACATGAACACAAACTACAATTGCTGCGTGGAGTGATATTCTCTCTTTTCCCATTAGAGACGTCCATAAGGCAACTGCTTACGACCAAGAGTGGGGAGACCAAGCAAGACCTGAACTACCCAAAGGAATCCCAACGAGATAGAATATCATTATTTACTAAAAAAATTGACGTTGAATATGATTAGGCAACTACATGTTTGACCTTCAAGAGTATGGTTCACGGTCATAACTAACGTCTGCCCTGAGGCTGTGCTACGGAGTGCCTGAACGCCAATCAGGAAGCCTTGTAAGGAGAATTGCCGGGGAGAATCACGGCTTCATATTGTCCACTCGGCAGCACGTACACACAAGATGCAGGCTGAAAATCCGGATAAAGTGCAGCTATTGCATTTGAATACCCAAGGAGGCAGTTCATCAGCCTGATCTTGACCGTGAATCAGCCCTGGTAAAGCCCAACCGTAGACCGTCATATGTGCTGACTGTGTTGCAGCACCTGGAATTTCGTGTCAGCTTCGCCACGCACAAGGCGGAAACCCAACAACGAGCATGTTTACGTATTCCCATCACTTCTCATGTTTTCTCTCCATTCAGTTCACGGTGCCTGGGCGTTGAGGTGAGTCATGATTCAAAGCCAAGGCCGCCCCAACACTTTTAATTCTTGCACGTGTACGTAAGGTAGGTAGGTCTCATCTACCACTGTTTAATGTGGCGGTTCACGACCTTGGTTGTAAGGGGAGTCCAATTCCTCCCCACGCTGGAAGTTTGTTATTGGATCTCACATGAACGCGATTGTGGATTGCTTGGAAGTTACGATAGCAAATTACAGAAAGCACAGCTTGGGGCGCCTGTCATAACTCCCATGAGTGTGTATCAAGAATGACACGGCGAAGGTGCGACTCTGATGTAGTACTTCAGTCACGTGCCTACGCCTGGCCGCGCATTATCAATTGAAGCCTTCCAATGGAACAGTTCGTTTATCGCCTTGTCCTTGTCTTTGCATGAACTACTCCAAACTATTTCCCCTTCTCCAGCGTATCAAATTCAAAGGATCTAACCAAGGTCCCAATCGCTCTTAATCACGATCGTTCCCAAACAGCACAAGGGACACAGACATGGGACAAAACACCCGAGAAATCTGAAATGAGAAAAGAGGAATCAGGCAACTGGCGCATGCCCGTGCAACATTCGCACCGACCTATATTCGCCCGCTTCTGTCTGCAAAGAACTTTGTGATTGCGTCATAGCCACGATTCGGTTGTTGTAGCTGAAAATGACAACAGACGTGGATGTTGATATGGGAGGCGTCTCGGACTCTGATGATATTCGAAATGTCGCCCCCAGCGGTACGAAAAGAAAAGCTGATGGTCAGCCCAAGGAAAGCGCTACGCCTACAGCGCCCCCCAGAATTAAGGTAGGCTCACTTCAGACCGTCATCCTCGGCGCCTTACGTATAGCTTAGGATCTTCTGCTGATACCGACCTACAGGCGCTTGATCCAAACGTAGTGAACAAGATTGCGGCTGGCGAGATCATTGTGGCTCCTGTCCACGCTCTCAAAGAGCTCATAGAAAATGCCGTTGATGCCGGGGCTACCTCCCTAGACATTCTCGCTAAGGAGGGTGGACTCAAGCTACTGCAAATAACGGATAATGGCTGCGGTATTCAGGTAAAACGATGTTGTCTTTGTACCTTCTCATGAGACTGACTTAAAAGATAGAAAGATGATTTGGCCATTCTTTGTGAGCGTCATACCACTTCAAAGATTACTACCTTTGAGGATTTGACCGCCATTGCGACATATGGCTTTCGGGGTGAGGCTCTTGCCAGTATTAGCCACATTGCCCATCTTTCTGTTACCACCAAAACCAAAGATTCAGACCTAGCCTGGAGGGCTCACTACCTCGATGGGAAACTCGCTCCCGCGAAGCCAGGCCAATCAGCCGAGCCCAAAGGTGTTGCGGGCCGCCAAGGGACACAGATCACAGTGGAAGACCTATTCTTCAGCCTGCAAAGCCGCAGAAAGGCTTTTCGTTCGCCGGCTGATGAGTTCAACAAAATAATAGACATGGTTGGTCGGTACGCTGTCCATTGCAAAGGTGTAGGTTTCACTTGCAAGAAGGCGGGCGAAGCATCAACGAATCTGTCAATACAGGCCCACGCCACGGTCATTGATCGCATTCGCCAGATCCACGGTAGTGTCGTGGCAAACGAACTTCTTGACTTCTCTGTTGCTGATGTCCGCTGGGGCTACAAAGCTGAAGGCTTTACTACTAATGCAAACTATTCCGTTAAAAAGACAACAATTTTGCTCTTTATTAACCATCGTTGCGTCGAGTCGACTCACATCAAGAAAGCAGTTGAGCAAATATATGCTAATTTCTTACCCAAGAGTGGCCACCCTTTCATCTACCTCAGTCTTGAAATTGAGCCGGACCGGGTGGACGTGAACGTTCACCCGACAAAGAAAGAGGTTCACTTTCTATGCGAGGATGAGATCATTCAGTCAATCTGTGAGCATATCGAATCAAAACTCGCTGCAGTTGACACAAGCCGTACATTCAAGACACAGACGCTGCTTCCCGGTGCAAAAGTGTCTGAGCCCACCATACAAGGTGAGAGTGACGGAACTCCAAATCGACGAACCCCGGCGTCGAAGAAGCGAAGATATTCGAACGATTTGGTGAGGACAGATACGGCTGAACGGAAGATCACATCTATGTTTGCCCGAGCTGGTCCGAACGAATCAACTGGATCTGTTGAACAAACAGCGGATGCGACCACTACCCTTGAAGCCCTCGAGTATGAGACAGTGGACCGCGAACTTGTCCAGTGTCGACTAAACAGTGTGAAGCAGCTGAGGGAGGAGGTTAGGGAAGATATACACCATGAATTAACTGAGATATTCGCTAATCACACTTTTGTTGGTGTGGTGGACGAGCAGCGCCGGCTGGCTGCAGTCCAGGGTGACGTTAAGCTGTACCTGATCGATTATGGCAGAACTTGCTATGAGTACTTCTACCAATTGGTTCTCACAGACTTTGGAAATTTTGGTACCATCAAATTCAGCCCCCCATTGGACCTTCGTGAACTCCTTCGAATGGCAGCTGAAATGGAGAAGGGCATTGTCACCTCGCCTGATGAGGATTTCGACGTCGAAACTTTGGTGGACCGCGTGGCAGATCAGATCATTGAGCGTCGTGAGATGCTTCTGGAATATTTTTCTCTTGAGATATCCCCTGCTGGTGAACTTGTTTCGTTGCCGCTACTCATCAAGGGGTATACACCACCTCTCGTCAAGCTTCCTCATTTTCTCCTCCGTCTCGGACCTAGCGTTGACTGGACTGAAGAGAAAGCCTGCTTTGATTCTTTTTCGCGTGAACTGGCCACGTTCTACGTCCCCGAGCAATTGCCGACTTTGCCTGGTGATGCAGAAAGCCTCCGTAAAGAAGATATTTCGGACGAACTGCGTGCGCGGCGTCAGCACGTTAGACATGCGGTTGAGCATGTGTTTTTTCCTGCGTTCAAGGCGCGGTTGTTGGCGACCAAATCACTGATGGAGGATGGAGTGCTAGAAGTTGCAAACTTGAAGGGCCTCTATCGAGTTTTTGAACGGTGTTAAAAAGACATGGGATTTCTCTAGATGCGACATTTCACGGCTGTTATCTCGGGGTGATTCGGGGGGTTTGAGATTGGGTTTACGGAAGTGTTGGTTGTTGGGACAATACAGACGCCTCGCAAGTAAATCCATCACAAGAATAGTCTAGAATGTTTCACGTATCGCTAATCACGTTGCGGGCTAGACTACAGGCAAACTAGATCCAAGATTTAGAAAGTCTTCTATAAAGACAAGTACTTTTATTTACCCAGTTATGCCTCTGGCTTGTTCTTTTGTTTGTATGCTACGAAGCGATTCAAGTTCAATACAGCCTCCTCTGCTCGCTGACGCAGCTCAGTACTGGCACGTCTGTCGATAGCCTTGATCATGGCACGTGCCTTGGGGATCGTCTCCTCCAAGTGCTTCAAAAAGTTGTTTTTCCAGAAAACATCCTTCTCAAAGGAAGAGCTCTCATCGGCGTAGATTTCAAAGAGTTGGTTGAGAGCCTCGACTGCATCAGCAGTTGGTGTGTTGGGAAGACCAGCGAGGATGGTAATTAGGAAAGTACCAATGTCACGGTTACGGTCAATGGGCGCGGGCTCGAGGGCCAGTTGACCAAGGACACCGATGCACTTGACGCTGAGGGACCGGAAGGGGTCTTCCGAGTCCTGGGCGACAGGGGACCCCTTGGTGGCCTGGTAGAGGGCGATGAAGCGACGATGTTCATCGGCAAAGGGCATGTTGGGGCGATCTCGCAGAGAGCGAGCGACACCCCATGCAAGACTGGTAACGTGTGTTGCAAGGTCGATATCGGCTGTGTCGGTGGCGAGAATGGGGGCAATGACTTCAGTCCAGAGGGCGCGACCGACGGGGTCCCAGGCGTTTTGGATAGGGGCATTGTCGGCATCAGCGAAGTCGATAACGGAGACAGACCAGGCAATGTTGTTGAGGGCGGAGAGGGCGTGGCCTTGTAGGCGAATGGAGTCATCGTCGACAGGTGAAAGGGAGGCGATGCGGATGAGCTGGGGAAGGGCGTTGTCGATGAGAGTTTTAAGAATAGGAAGGTCGTCAATGTTGCTGTCTTCCTCGTTTCTGTCGGCGCCGGTGACCAGCTCCATGTCAGCTTCCAGCTCGTCGTCGTCCATCTCCTCCTCGCCTTCCTCGCCTCCGTCTCCTTCACCATCAGACATCTCCTCATCAGCATCCCCCATCTCCTCGTCCTCGTTGTCTTCGGGCTTCTCATCTTGAGGTTCAGCCTGAGCTGATGTATTTAGAGTCGTTCCGATGGAGGCTAGGATCTCAAGAGCAAGTTGTTGATACTCGATGGGGTTCGCCCAGCCAAGAGCATCTGATTTTTGGCCTGGCTCATATGCCTTGAGCACCTGTGAGAGAGTGGGAATAAGGAGTGACTTGTCGGCCCCGAGAGCAATATCCTGTTGCTCGAGAGAGGCAAAGATGTTGTAGAGGACACCACACGCGAGAACACCGTCACTGTTGGCTGTCTTGCGTAGAGACAACAGAGTACCATAGGTGCGATGCTCCTTGGTATCAATGACCTTTTCGGAAAGCTCCTCGTTATCCTCGCAAAGGATCATGAGACAAGCGAGGGCATCACTTCGTAGTGAGACAATTTCGGGATTGCTGGTAAGCTCATCTGAAGTAAGGAGGAAGAGGAAACGGGTGATTGTGGCGTTGCGGGAGATTGCTTCAAGGATATCATCCTGGGCTTCAGCGAGAGCAGTGAGAAGAGAGGTGAGCGACGAAACGATGCTGAGGATTGTGATCTGCTCGGGCTTCGAACGTTTTTGGAATTCTAGGTCCTTGGACAGCAGAATCTCAGTAATCTGTCGGGAGCGTCAGTGTTTGGACTCTTTATTGGAGTAGTAACAATACTTACCGACTTGGCAGCGAATTCAATGGCGCTGAGGACATCAACACGGTAGAGATGAATACAGAAGTCAGGCTCCTCCTCTTGAGCAAGAACTCTCAGAATACCCCAGCCAGCAGCACGGCTCTCCAGGGCAGCATCAGTGAGAGTCTGTGTAGTGATGGTATGAACAATCTGCTCACGCAGCAGCAGCTTGCGGCACTTCTCATCCTGGATGATGTTTGATATGGCAGATGCAGCAGCGGAGCGAGACTTTGGGTCGGCGCTCTTGAGGTCGTTGATGACGGGGAGAATCTTTGACTCTCGCAGGGCAGCGAGTTCAGGGTCTGAGGGAGGCTTGACGGTCTTTGATATGGGGTCTTTACGGGCTGCTTGGCCGCGACTTCTGCGAGATTTGCCCATTTTGATATTAAACGTGTTGTTTGTTTTGTATCAAAGAAAGGGTGGTTGGATATAAAATTGAGAACGAATATAGCCCAACCTTTAAAAATTTACATGAATATTTTGCGACGGACGGGCGAATTTGCCCCACCATGAAAACATCCCCGGTTATTTAAGCTCAACGGCGGCATGTAAATACTTGAAGGTGCTATTTTTACCGCATTCCAAGCAAATAAAGTTATACTTCATACTCACTCTGGGGTTATTATATCTGGATATAAATGCATCTTCATCCAGTCTTTTCTTTACCATGACGAATGGGTAAGGATAGATAAATATATGTCACCAAACCTACAAACGAGCATCCGTATAATATACAGGCGTAAGACAGCACAAACAAATTGATTTCGACAAGGTCTCATATCACCTAGTCTAAAGCCATCACTTCTTACGGGACGCTGAAGACCCTGTATCGATATATCCCAGACCTAAAACACGCTATAGGAAGGTCACCAACCACACTGCAACAGTGACTACCTACCCATGGAGCACAAGCCACGCTGCTCTACTAGAAGCGGGTCGGTCAGCGCTACTTCCGTCATCCTTCAGACTATCTACATCCAACACCAATTCCTATTCTCATCCTTGACACTTTTATTACTTCTGTCCTTACTCTCTGTCGATCGCCCGCCGCGATTGATCCCTTCCGCATGTTTGTTCCCGCTATATAAATGTTCCTCGCCAGGTAAAGGCATCTACTCCGCGCCGATAAAGCAAGCTATACATAGGCCATAGCTCCCATGAG
Organism: Fusarium graminum; assembly: GCA_013266165.1. Taxonomy (NCBI): domain Eukaryota; kingdom Fungi; phylum Ascomycota; class Sordariomycetes; order Hypocreales; family Nectriaceae; genus Fusarium; species Fusarium graminum. Next base: position 145,873 of record JAAGWP010000046.1, on the reverse strand, counting down.
CTGTACCCTATCGATCCTCGAGCTTTAATTCTCCTACCGACGGCAATAACACATTATGACGCCCGCACGCGGCAGGACAGCGGCGCGCTTCTGGACAGGCGACGAGGAAATGGCAAACAAAAAAGATGATGACCTCCACGCTCCCGGACATCACTACTCAAGATCTGGACAATGGCAAGCCACTCCTCGTGCCCCGCGTCGCAGCGCCGTCGGTCGCTTTGTCGCATACATAGTATTCGCTTCGATCTTGTTCTTCGCCGCATATAATTTGCTGTCATCCTCCCGCGGTTCGAGCGATACAGTGTCAGAACGCTCTGCGAAGTCGGGGCGCAAGCAGGGACATGATATAACCGAGTATAAGGGACCTCTCAGATACCCCCAGCTCGCCGAGACGTTGCGCAACATACAAGGGACTGGAGGTAGCTATGAAAGGAACAAAAACGTCCTATTTGCCGCATCCAGCATAAAGAGCGCTTCCGCGCTTCTCCCAATGGCTTGTCAAATGTCAGCGCAAGACAAGAACCACGTTCATTTTGCGCTTATGAGTAGCGACGACATTCCTATCAAGGACCTCCTTGAGATAAATGGTATAGACAAGAGCTGTAAAATATTCATCCATGGTAAGAGCAGTCGTTTGAGAGCTATCAACTCGTTGACTAAATGTCCATAGATGCTCGCACCGATTATGCTTCCACGTCTTCTGAGTTGAGACTGAAACTCGCTGTCATCCGTGCATTCTGTGAGATCCGATCCCCTGGCCGAATCGCGTACTTGTCTAACCATATGACATTTAGACTACATCGATAACTTCATGCACCCTCAAGCGATCATCATAGACTCGACACATGCTGAAGACAGTTACTTCCTCCAAGCTGCACGGGACCAAATCCTCAACACCAAGTCCGCGCTCATAGAATTGCCGGACAGACCGGAGACTCGCCTTTCGTGGATCTCCAAGCTCGATGCTGCGGCGTTATCTGGTAAGGACCTTCCCTTGATAATTAAGTAGTATGCTTACTCAACCATGTCAGCTTGGAACAAGGTGCATTTTGACATATTGGTCCAAGCACCTGCTGTTGGTACAGCCAACCTTCAGCGGCTTCTTACTTCATTGCGCAGAGCCGACAAGAGCGCTCTCTCGATTCCCCAACTTACAATCGAGTTGCCGCCGGTTATCGAAAAGACATTGGAGAGCTTCCTATCTAGCTTCCAATGGCCTTCGAAGGCTACTGGCCAGTTGCCTCAGTCGCAGATGCTCTCTCTGCGTCATCGAGTTCCTTTACGGAAGATGGATGAGGAAGAGAGCTCAGTGCGATTCCTCGAATCATTTTGGCCAAGCAAGCCTTCCCATAACCATGTGCTTGTCTTGGCAGCTCATACTGAGGTTTCACCTCAATTCTTCAATTGTAAGTGGCATCCGCATCTAACTCACCATGGCTAACACAACTAGACGTGAAATACAATCTCCTGCATAGCCTTTACTCGCATTCTTCGATTATCCAAGATTGGAATGATAATATGATGGGCATTAGTTTCCACTCTCCTAGCACGCTTCTTGACGACACAACCCCCTTAACCATCCCAGCAGCCGATACTTGGGGCGAGAAGGTTAGCTCAAGTCCCTTCTTTTGGCAGGCCCCGACAAATGATGCCATTTTATTCATGGGAGATAAGTGGGTTGAGCTGCATGGCTATGTATCACACGTATTGGAAAAGCAACAAGAAAGAACGGAAACGCCAGCTTTCCTGGCCAAGAAGAACACAAGCAAGAAGCACCCGGCGTGGTTGGAGTATGTTCTACAGCTATCGCAACTTCGAGGATACGTGACGCTCTATCCACGACCGGAAACTGCAGCCACAATTTTGGGAGCACACAGTGACTTACCTACAACACCGGAAGAGTACTTAGGCGAAAGTGGCGAGAGCGACGGTAACGGAAAGGCAGACAGCGCAACGTCAAGATTCGATCCGGCTTCACCAGTTGACATGCTGGCAACACTGCCGGGCGAGGGCAATCTATTGTCGTTAGGCGAGCTACCCCTTATCTCATGGAGTGGAAAACCTATAACGCTTGAGCAGCTAGCCGCAAACTCATTGGGGCTCACCAAACAGTTTCGCCAAGAGGTTGGCCAATGTCCACCGAGTGTCATAGACGACGAGGATGAATTTGGACTACCACGGCGTAACAAAGACGCCAGCGATCTGTTTTGTAGTGGTAAGAACAAGGCTGGCGCAGAAACAGAACCTGAGGCCAAGGGGGCAAAGAAAGAAGCATAACGAAACATGATTTACAGCCTGGGTCAAGTACGGACGGCTCACATTTTTCAACGAACATTGTACCAAGTTTTGCATGACGGGCATTGGAAGCTTAGGCGCTATTCTATATGGATATGTATTGATGCGATATCAAGCCTTGTTTGGAATATAAATGCATGTTAAGACTTGGAGGTTGTGTCCCGAACCTGGGCAATTATCAGCAGGATGAGACAAGTTCCTCCAATGGACATTGCTGTGACGCCGAATATCTGTGTGGGGTATTTAGTGAATGGCTGGTCTCTATACTGGGCGTATTGAGAAACTCACTACGTGTGTCTTCCAACCAATTTGCACAATTGCTGCTCGTTTGCTGTACTTATTGACGGTTTCTACACAGCCTATTAGCTTGCGATTATGTGCTTTAGGATCGTGTTTACTGATGTAGTTTCCCATTCCTGCCAGAAGAGTCGCGACCGAAAGCGCCCAGAATATCGTACCAAGCGGCCTTGCCATGCGCAGCTCCAGTGGTGTAGCTTCGTTTTTAAGGTGGAATGAGAGCGTGATAGCTATCGAGACAACGGCCATGTAGATCGAAAGCCGAAGATATGAGAGAAATGCTGTAAACACGTAAGGTTAATGCAATAATCAAAGAAGAGAGGATGAGAGGGTCTGTACTTCTCTCGTTCGCGCAGTGGTCGCGTGCGTCACTGCTCTCGTTCTCAACCAACAACGGGCCAAAGATGGGCCAGTGGAAGAAGGGTCTTTCCACATCCTCACTGCATATACCCAGTGAGATACTGCATCACTATATGAAGGATATCGACAATACATACTCAATCTCACTAAAGTCAACAGGTCGAACCAACCCGTGGATAGGCGCGCAGCACGCATGCGCAGTGAGGTCCTCGTCGTCAATGTTGACGTGAGAAGTCATTTAGGTAACGAGCAAGATGGCGTCGAAGCCTAGAGAGGTCAAATCAATGAAAGTGACGTCGTTATAAAAGGCCAGGACACAAAGTGAGCATGTGAGGTTGAGGGTGTAAGTAAGAGGACTTGGTTGGTCGCGGGGCTCTCGGGCACATGGTGCAATTGGACCGATTGCCGCATTTTGACTTACCCTGAACCCGACAGCGACGATACCAATTATGCGTTACTAAAATATAACATTATATGACTTAAATTACTTGAAAGCTCAATCCGTTCGAAATTTATGTTCGAGTGGTATATGGATCGTTGAACCAAAAGATATGTATGTACAATCATGATGCTCTGAGAGGCAACACAACTAAAGCTGAGGTGGCACAGCTTTTAGTTTGCAAACCGTCATTTTAGAAACCCCAGACCTCATGCCATCTATCTTTGCCAGTCCTCAACGGACCGTCTAACCTCCCAAATCTAGCTGCACGTCCTGTATTGGCCTCGGGGAGACACAGCCACTCCCTAACACAATCCGGCACCTCTTCTTTGACATGTGCAATGCATATGAGTGCCTGCTGCTCAGAAAGACCCGGAATTTTGATCTGGCCAGACCTGAAAGGGTCACTCTCAACGATGTCTTCGCCCCGATATGTCTTGGCCTCGCCTTGTTCAAGAAAGAGGGTGCATTTGTCTCGTACCGCGTCATCCATACCACTAAAGGCTTCATCAAGAACCACAACATCAGGGCTCTTGATCATGGATCGTATAAAGAGAGCAATACGCTGTGCACTGAAAGATAGTCCGCCAAACATGTAGTCATCTGCCCATGCAAGACTCTCATGTGATGATGAAGAGTAGCTTGGATGCAACTCAGGTGCAAACCAACGAAGAGCCGCCTCAACTTTCTCCTTGGCAGTCTCATCCAATTTGGGCTTTGCGCGGAATGTTTCTGACCATGCATTCTCGATAACTTGGCGAACTGTCAGGCCTCGAGGCATGTGTTGATGGACTTCAGGACTCGAGTGTCCGATCCGGGATTGGATATCCCAGAACGTGAGTGGTCGCTCCCCTGAACCAGGTTCCGGTAGACGCGATCGTCCGAATAACCTGATAGGAAGGGAGTAAGACTGAGGATGGTCGGAGCATAATAGCGAAACTATGGTTGTTTTCCCTGATCCATTAGGACCAAAGACCCCCCAGCGCTCACCACGCCGAACAGTCCATATCAAGCCATCCTTGGAACCGTCAGTAGTCTGCTGCGTCCAGTTACCTAAAGCAACCTTTCCACGGTATTGGACCTTGCAACCGTCCATCTCAACAAGCGGCTCGGCATTTTTGTTTGCCGGGTCAAGCTCTTTAAATGATGCATGTTCCAGATGACTTGAACCTTCCAAAGAGGCTACAGGGGGTAATACACGACCAATATCTACAAGTGAATGTAGCGGAATCATTTTGTCTTCAGTAAGCCCGCCTTTGCGAACTCCGCGAACGTATTTATTGAGACCTTCGAGAACTTCTTCCTTGGGACCCATGGAGCCCACCTGACAATCCGTCCGGAGATATACCAGATGAGTGATCCAGTCTGGTATTGGATCTTGCGGCCGCGCGCTAAGGACAAGGCGAGGGCTAGCCTTTTCGGCGAGCGAATGCAGTAGCGGACTCAGTCCTGAGACTGTAGGTGGGTCGAGTCCCATGAAAGGCTCATCAAGTAGTAATACCTCTGGCTTGGTCAGAAGGGCACGAGCGATGCGTGCCCGGCGACCTTGTCCATTACTAAGGAATGATACAGGCAGATCAAGAAGAGGCTCAAGTTTAAGATCCTTGACAACTCGAGAGAGTAGGTTCAGGGAGATGGAAGCCTCATCGTCACCTGCCTCGGTCTTTGAAGGGTTCAACTCCGTGTTGCCCAGTAGAAAGTCTCGCAACGAAAAGTCCGTGATCTCACGCCTCGACTCATAGCGCGCTGAGAGATATGCGCTCGTAGCGACACCACCACCTAAACCACCACCAGTCTGCTCAGCATCAAAGCCGACGTACTGAATAGCCTTCTGCGGCGTACGCAACCGCTTGGGGACCTGTTCCGTAGAAAGGTAGGGATATGATCTGGCGATAGGGGGCTCGCAAAGGAATCTCCCCTTCAACGCTTGCAAGAAAGTTGTCTTCCCTGATAGAGATGGGCCTACAATGCACCAATTCCGAGGTGAGTTCGATGTAGAAGCCAGCTCGAAACTCAAGTCGCTAAAGAGAGGCGGGTTTGGACGTGATGATGCAGCGTTTGGATGGTGGCGATAGAATGTGCCATTGGCGATCCGGATGATCGGGGGAAGAGTTGGGACAGGCCTCATGATGCCGATTGAGTCTTTTCAAGCAGTGAATAATTCATTATAAAATTCAAGAGACAAAATACTGTCTTAACCCGAAGTCGGATCTAAGTGAGTGACGACGTTTGCGTGGGTCTCATGGGAGCTGTGGTTGTACTTCGGTAGGTACCTTCCACCGGACCTGCAGCTCAGTCCCCGGAAGGTACGTACCCCCTCAAAGTGCGGCAACGCCAGCGCAAGGCTGCCTTGAAGCTGGAGCTTTCATCATCAACCACACAGAAGCCGTCCTTCTATCAAACAACCCGCTCATCAACGTCGCGTCTATCTCGTTTGCCGGATAAACCTGAGTATCACGACACTCACTATAAAATAATACACACACCTTCAACACCCAGTAGTCCAGCCACATCCGCCAATATGGTAAGCTTCAACAGGATCTAACCTTCACATCATTTTGAGAGCTAACTCTCCCGACCTAGTCTCAAGCAATGCGCATCGTCCCTGGCAACACCAACGTCCAGTCTTACACCCACATCTCCCACACATCGAACGCTCCCTCTGCCCCCGGCATCCACGATACTCTCCGCCACGGCGTCGGCGCATCCCCCTTCGACTCCAAGACTACCCCCGCCTCTGCCCATCCTCTCGAGGCTCGTCTGAAGAACTGGGAGGCTACACAGGAGGCCCTCAAGATGGAGACTCTTCGACGCACCTACGGTATGGCCGAGCCCATCCGCCGTGGTATGGAGCTCAAGATCGTTCAGAACGGCGAATGGCGGCCTATGGCCCTTGGCAACGGCCTGCCCAGCGTTCACGAGGATATTCTTAGAGGTCGCGATGCCTCTATCACTTGGGAGGACGTCTTTACCGGTGATGAGACAAGAGCTATCGCGGGATTCCACGACGAGATGGAGAAGAAGCTCAATATTCAGTAAACGAGCGGTCTGTTTAATATTGAAACAACCACTGCCTTGGTCATTGTATCGTGCACCGCACTCTTCCACCACTTAGATATGCTGAACAAAATCAAAGGCTGGGCGACCACATAGGGATGTCCAGATGACCATCAAGAACATGAGAAGACCAGAAAGCCGTAATACGAATGCATTCTATACTGCTATAAATGCGTCGCGATTGATGACGCTATCGTCCATATATTGGCGGTAAAGAAATTAATAAACCAAAACAAAACAGAACAAAGACAACTCCATAATACAAAATACAGTGTAAAGCGCCAATATAGACTCCGGTGTCCCCGTCATCCACACGTGAACCATCGCTCGTTTGTGTTGAGCGAATACAATAGACCAAAGAAAATAATAAGGAACGTATGGATTCCGTCTGACTGTTCATTAGCTCAAGTTAAGAAACTTCAATGGCTGCAGGGAACATTCTTGACTCTGGGCGGTCAGAGAATGAGCGGACGAGCAAATGAAGTGTTCAGCCTGTCCTCATAAGAACAAGTGTTGAGTGCAATCAACTTGGATGTTGCTTGAAACCGAAAAAGTATCCCTCATCTATAAGATGACACAGCAACCTCCACCTCGAGAACGTTGGCCGTCACCACCACTTGATGAGATATTCTTATTTCCCGTCTTAGGCTCCTCCTCGTCAAGATCTTGCGGCCGAATGCTCATATGTACAACATTGGGGCTCTCCATCGAGAGTTGATACTCTGTTATGCGGTCAGTAAATGGTATTGAGATGTCTCAGATCAGCGGTGTGCCTTACTCTTCAACTGCTCCTTGTCGTCCAACAATTTCCCAAAGTGGATGAGTCTGATGCTGCTCGGACTAGCAGGCTTAGCCTCCCAGTCGCTCCGCCATTCTCGCAATATTAATTCCTTGAGTGTGTAAATGCTGATGCTGAATGGGTCCGGAAGACCACTCTCCGTCTGGTCTGGAATATCCACGTTCCTGCGACTCAAGTATTTGGCGTCGATTCTGTACGGATGCCTGCTTCCTGAGGTGAGGAGAAGAGTGATGGTGCAAACAGGCCCGTCGGAAGAACCCCCAGAAACCTCTCTGATATCATCAACAGCAGGTCCTATTCCCAAGTTCGAATCTTGCTTGGTCGGTGGGGGAGGAAGCGCCTCCTTCTCCTTGCCTTTTAGTGAAGCTGGTGCCATAGCCGTCGACTGATCGATGTTGTCGGATGTTATTGGCACAGCTATAGAGGATGTTGGCTCGGCTGCGGTCGTTTTGTCGGTGGCTTCGCGTGAGTGTTCAACAGGTGTTTGCTCAGAGGGTTGCGTGATTGATTCCATGGCTACCGCATCGTTAGGCTGTTCGAGCCGCGAAGTTTCAACTGGCGCAACCTTACCACCACTCATGGTGGAGTCCGCTGGAGCCGACATACTGATTGAAGGGTGAGAGAGGCGCGGTAAGGGTGCGAATTGAGGTCACACCACGCGAGAGAGAGCAAAACGCGAAAGTAAATAAGAGGCAAACGAGTGATTCTTTCGCAGACAATGCGACGGGGGTATGTTTATTGTGGAGTTGAGGATGGCGGATCGAAGATGTGTTATGCGTATGTGGATGTGGATGTGGATGTGGATGGAGATGTGGATGAATATGGTTGATGTCCCGTAGCGTGGCCAGGCCTCGGGAGCAAAAGTGAAAGACGTCAAGTTCACTGGGAGGATGGTAAGGATGGATCGCCCAGGCCGGGGGGCCGCGAGACCGGGGGTGGGGCAGTTAATGGCCGGACTATTGTCCACTCAGATAAAACGCTCAGATGAGAGCCAGGTGCAACTGGATATCAACAGTGGAACTCGAATAAGACAGTCTCGCGACATGTAGCAGCTATTCACTGTTCGTTTTGGTCTTGTGTTGTAGAGTAATGATACAGAATGCCAATATAGGCCAAATACGCCAGATGAGAAGCAAGCAGGTGAACAAGCCAAGTAGAGCAGCCAAGAAGCCCTGTCGACCAGCGGCTGAGCGTGGAGTCTGGCTGTTGGGTGGAGTGCAGACGGTGGACTTCTTGGTGGGTGTCGCTCGACGCTTTTCCTGACAAGGAACAGGGAGAGGGGGCGCTTGGCTTGACTAGATGGCTCCCTTGTTCAGGACCAGGTTACAAAAACAATAATGAACTAACAATAGCGAGAGACAATTGCAGAGAAGGCGATTCGGCAGTAAAGTGGCCGCCGCTTGTTGATAAAATGGTCGTCAGAATTCCGACACTGGATAGAAATAAGAGGACCGTTCGAGGCACTAACCCTGCGTGCACAAGAAAATCCTGAATCCGAGAAAGCAAGAAAGCCAAGACATGATCAAGGCAAGTCCCAGGTAGAGGTGACGACACCTTATACAACGATAAAACCGTGATCCGTAGGCGGCTTGGCGGCAAATATTGGCGCTCACACAGGCTGGGTAGGTTAAGGAACGGAACTCTGAATATATGAAGCATTTGAATCGAAGAATGACTGTATCACCATTGAGAAGATTGCTGCCTGTGTTTGAATCTTTAGGAATAGATTTATTAGGTCTAGTACCTACCTCCAGTCAAGACAGGGAGCTGCCTTTCGTTCGGGTGAATTTGCTGGTGAAACGAAAGGTAGCACCTACCCAACCGACAACACCTTAGTCGGGCAGGTACATAAGGTAACAGCCACTGTGAATAGGTGGCGGCCCATAGAAGCCGACTGTGCCGCTTAATCAACCCAAGTTTGAGAAGAAGCCTTTGGATCCCATAGGTACTGTATTTCTTGCTCAGGTATGTAACACAAGTGCAATGAATATAAACAATCTTGCTTCCGATTGTGTAAGATATTGTACTCGACAAACACCACAAGAACATTCCACTACTTCGGTTCTGGTCTAAATGTATATGGTAACAATGAGCAGCATTACTCACACATAGGGTCTTGATCTACATGCTCATATAGGCTATCCAACTGTGGTCCATGAACCAGTACTTACGTGAGACAGAGATGAAAGCCAATACAATTACCTCCCGAAGTACCAATCTTGATTTCCCCCAACGATAACCAGATCCAGCAAACATCAGGGTCCTCATCTTGCATGTGTCCCTCATTGTCTCGTCGCCAGGTTCGGACTGGTTCCTGAACTGCCACCAAAAGTTCCACCACAAGAAAGGCACAAGTGCGACGCTTCAAACGGTCCAGAAGCCCGGCTATATCCCGCATGAAGCCACCAATCCGTTCACTTGCCTATTTTCGTATCTAAAACGCATCAACGAAATGTAAATCCGGTGTCGTGGAAGTTCCCGCTCTTTTCTCCTCAATGCCTTCAAAGACCAGGTCAGGCCAGGCCAAACTAGACTGCGTAGCAGACGAGACAAGACAAGACAAGACAACAAGAAGCCAAGTCCGAGTTTAGCTTGGTCAACAGACTCGAGCATCGCCTCAAACCCCCTGGTCAGATTTGACCTCTACAAGAGTCTTTGGCCAGACCAGTGCAACTGGTAAGGGTCGACTAATGTGCTTCGCCCCATTTTGGCATCTGGAATAAAGTTATCGGGTCAAGCCTAATGTAGCTTGGGTTCCCGGGACAGACACCCGAAGATTCTTTCCCTGAGTCAAGAATGGGCCTAGGGTGGGTTAACGAGGAAATGGATGTTCTCATCACAATGTCCCGAACACTCTTTCAGAATCTGTTATGCGAAACCACTTTCTGCTCAGATAGCCTTAAACTGCTTTGTTCCTGAATACGGCTTCCACCGCTATTATATACAGACAGGTATCGCTCATAGCACTAACAAATCACCATTACTGCCAGCACCCTGGGCTGGCTGAAGCACCGCCTGAGGTGTATGAGCGCTAACCACATATCCCGCCGAGTGGCCATTACCTCCTCCAAAAACATCATCCCCTTGATCATCATGCATCGGTTGCATCTGCTGCGACGTTCCAATGCTTGAGAAGTAGGCATCTGCGTCGTTGACTGCTTGTGCAAGGTTCCCTTGACCCTCCACTGATGTAGGATTACGGTTCCTTGGATCAATGTCCGTTGCTGCTCCGGCATTACCAAACATGCTGATACTCTTCTGGCTGTCTGCGGGAACGAGGAGGTTCTGCTTTTGCAACGCTGGTGAATCCTGGAGTTTGCGTGGTCTGGCGGATCTGAAAACGGTCTGTACAGGCTTCAGATAGACCGTGGCCAGGGTTCCCACGTTCAGACACATCTCTTCTAGCGTAGTCGAGTCGAGTCGTTCTGACTCTGCTGTAATCGCAGGTTTCTCTCCCATGACGATTTGCCTGGCTGCATTCATATCTGTCGACAAAAGGCGCCAGTACATATATGCTCTGTCGCGAAGATCGGGATTGTCCGTCTCCTCAGTCGCCCATTTCAAAACCTTCGGAACCAGCTCTTGGCCCTTAGTGGGTCGCTGTATGAACAGCTTCACTGTGGCTGTGAGCAAGGCCAGCTGCACCTCGACAGGTTCCTCTGCGAACGAGTACAGGAAATCTTCCAGTAAAGCATCGCTATTCTCGATCCGATCTGCGTATTGACCAATTACCCAGACCATGGCGGCTTTGGCTTCAGGCTCGTCCAAGGAGTCAAGATGCTCGCACAAAGTGCTGATAATAGATTCGTACTGGTTGGGGTATTTTCGAAAGATGTTTCTGATAACCACTGTAGCTTCCTGCACGATATATGTGATCTTGGTTGCCACAAGCTCTAGGAGTAGGTTGATGCATCGTCGTGCAGCTGGTTCGATCTTAATTGCCAGCTTACCAATGGCACGTACAGCCTTGCGTACAAAGTGAACGTCGATCTCAGTGGCATACTCTCTGAGTTCAGTCAAGACCTCATCGATGTTGTCCTCGTTGGCAAGCATGAAGATGAGTTCCAGCTTTGTGACCTTGACGTAAATGGGATCGTTGTACTTGCAAAAGAAGACGCGAATATCGTTTCGCAACACTTCTGGTCGTCGCTGAAGAATCAACAAGGCGTTCCGAAGGGCAAGGTACTGTACCTCAGGACCCTTGGCGAGAAGTGTAACAAGAGGTGGTGAGAGCTTTCTACAGAGAGCCGAGATCTGCTTCTGATCACCAATGTAGTTCATGAGATACAGAATAACCCGAATGCAGGTCAACACGACCGACGAATTGGAGTGCGACAGTCGTGGAGATATCCGCTCAGCCAAGAGGATCGCTTCTCCAGATTCTTGCGGAACATAGGACATGAGAGCCTCTAGAATATATGTCTGACCCCATCTGTTGACAGAAGATTAGCGAAACTCACGCAAATTATGTGGCTAAGCTTACTCGGAGCAGTCAGGAAGAATGGCCACCATCTTGGAGGCATTGCTATAGTCAATGGTGAGTTTGATAGCGTCACTGCGTTCCCAAATATCCATCAAACCAGCCAAGGCGCTTGCGACAACAGTAGGGTTATCGTCCCTTAACAGGGAGTTCAATCTTTCGATCAAGTCTGAACCCTCCACCATATGTCGGTCATGATCATATAGCTTTGCTACACAGAACGCAGCCGTTTTTCGCACGTAAGGGTCGCCATCCTTCAGCATATGCTTCACTATCGGCACGGTAGCTTCGACAAACTCTCTGACATGGATGTATGACATGGTTCGGAGAGCCAGTGCCCGTACCAAAGGATTATGATCTTCCATATCCTGGCTTATTATCAGCTATAGCTTCACAGTGATGATGATCGATGAACTCACATGTTCCAGTACGGGAATCGCCTTTACAGCGATTTCGGGTCTTATCCTGGCGTAATTGACCAAGAACAAGAAGCACCTACATTCAATGAGTTACTGAGCGACATCAATACTATAGAGAGTCTTACATCTTCTTGATTTCCAAACTTTGGATGCCCATACACCCAATGATATCGGGAAACAGGGCGACCATGTCGTTGTTGCTCATGGTCATGTTTGCGACAATCTTCTTAAGAGCAATCTTTTTGCCTGAATGGTTTTTATCCTTCTTTCCTCCGCTGTTCAGCTCGAGGCGTAGCTCAGCTACTTTGCCCTGAATATTATTTAGTCTCGAGCTATCATAAATTGACCTTGGGGGCGTATATGCGAGAAACATGGCAGCCATCATATGATTCGCGTTGATGCAAATTGGCGCATCAATTTCAATATTGAGATATGAAGTATCGTATGATGCGCCAGGAGCTCGTCGCGCAGTTCAAATGGGCGAAGAAAGAGAAGGGAAATAACGAGACACAGAGGAATCTCGGCTGAGGGCCAAGAACTTATATGATTTCAGGTCCTACAGGGCTGAGACACGATAAAGAAAGAAAGAGGCTTACTCGAGCGAACAATTTGGAGTCTCCTCCACCGGCGGCGCTTGACATGGTGCTGTGCTTGTATCCCAAATAAAGCCTATGCTGCGACTTGGATCTGATTTCGGGCCCGTCCTAGGTGGGATGGTTGCTCTGAATCTGGCAAGCCCCTCTCTTCTAAACAGGTTCGAGAGTTGCAGCCGTTACTCGATATTTCCAACCTAATTGGGTAGGATGCGTTGCCCAAATCAAAATGGTTGTAGAAGGTGGATGGCGGACGGTAGATAGAAGGGATGGTCACATGTACGCCTATCACCAAGAGTTGCGAGCCACTGGAATATCCCTTTCCCTACCGCAGATGATCGCTGTGTTTTTTTGGTGGGCGTTTAGTTCGAAGATGTAGAGAGATCGCTGTGCCGTCGAGGATGCTCTGCAACGTTGATTGCGGTCGTGTTTCGATCGTTCGCGTTGGGAGCCGGCGTCGTCGGGGTCAGAAAGGGGATCTCTCGACTCGAGTAATGTAAGCCAAATAGGTGCTGGCGCTGGCGCTGCTACTGCTGCTGATAAGATAGTGCGTTAGTGGGTTGCAACTAAGCCGAAATTGCCTTTGCACCTACTGTATTTACGCCACAAGTGGGTGGGCCAGCGAGTTGGTAACTTAGCCCAATCAATCACCATCAACGTTACCTCCACGAGCTGGCAACATCAATCAGCTTTGCGCATCTACTACGAATCTACGACCGACGACTTCCTGTACATTGCATCGCCAAACCACGACATCTCGCGCAATACAACATGGCCGGATCATCGATTACCCCCATCTGGGTCTCTCAGCTTGAGCACGCTCCTGCCTCAAAGTCTAAGCAGTCTGGCATCCAGGACCCTCCAGGCTACAGCTCCGGAACAGCCGTCACCAACTCCAAGGCAAGCGCACTTTGTTCATCGCGCGGTTATGAAATGTGATAAACTGACCCATCTTATAGAAGAATAAGGATGCTGTCAAAGTTCAGCCTCGCAAGCCCCCGACCGCCGACGAGATGGACACCTTGAAGCTCAAGAAGGCTTGGGAAGTCGCGCTGGCTCCTGTCAAGGGCCTTCCCATGACTGCCATCATGATGTATATGTCTGGAAACTCGCTCCAGATCTTCAGTATCATGATGGTTTTCATGGCATTCAAGAATCCATTGATGGGTCTGATGAACACCAGTCAGGCATTCGAACGCTTCCACTCCGATAGTCTTTCGTCCCAGTTGCTACAGGTCAAGTTTGTGTACGTCGTGTGTCAGCTTGTCGCACTTGGCGTCGGAATATGGAAAATCAACGGCATGGGTCTATTACCGTAAGCATCCATCAGCATTCTTGACAGCCGGTACTAACAAAATATAGAACAACACGATCCGACTGGCTAATGTGGGAGGCACAGAGGGAGCCTATGGAGCTCGCGGTGGCAGCCTTATAACCTGTCTTGATTGATACGATAAAACAACTTGATAACTAAATAAACTCGCACATTTCTATGTCACCTTTAACGCGGCTCGCTTCGCCTTCGCTGCCCTCCAATGCATGCCTCTGTTGTCAACAAGTTTTAGGGCCGGAATCATGGCCAAGTTGAGTAAAGCCAGGAACGTGAAGCACCAACCTCTACCCATACCCTCAAGCATATGATCAATGGCCGCTGTCGAGGCAGCTCCAAACATACACCGCACAAGATTATTGGCGGCAGTCGCTGTAGCTGGCGCATTGGGGTTGAGATCGACAATGAGCGTATTGAGGACACTGAATGAAGTTGGAACGAACATGCCAATCAGGAAGACCAGAACCAACGGGACAGCGACAGAAGTCTCAACCTGGAGAGCCCAACCATATCCAATCAAGGTAGCAATACCGGCGAGCAGTATAGGATATACAGCTTGGATCCGCGCACTCTCGATTGGAAATTTTCCTAAATCATCTCCACGCTTTCGATCGATGGTGAAGCCGATTTTCTTTGCGATTCGTCGATAGTTCCAGTCCAGCACATATCCTTGTCCAACAACAGCTATGGCGCAGCCAAAACCATAAGGTAGATAGCAGAGACCGACCTGGAGATCGTTATATCCATATATATCTTTGAAAAGTGTTGACAGAGTCGCCGCCGTCAGAATGAAAGCAACATATATAATGGCATTTATACATAGAATGATAGCCATCTCCCTCTCAAAGACAATGTATAGTGTCTTCAACGGGTTGGGAAACTTGAGCTCTCTCTTTGGAACGTTTTCAGCGGTAGTATCCCCGCGGTGTTTGTAAAGGTCGAACAGAGATCTGTTCCATTTTTGCGGTGCTATTGAACCGTTACCAACCACCTTCCGGCACGTCTCTGGAACGGAGAGAATAAAGGGGATCATCCAAACACCGGAGAAGATGGCACAAAACCAGAAGATTGCTGGCCATCCAAGGTATTGGCTTAGGATACCGCCCAGAACAGGGCCAAGAGCAGGACCAACGTTGATCCCTGCTCCAACGATGCCCATGTATTTGCCTCTCTCGGCGGTTGATGAAATATCAGCCACCACCGCGAAGCCAAGGGCCAGTGTTCCGCTGCTCCCTGCACTTTGGAGACAGCGCAGGATCAAGAGCGCAACAAAGTCTCGCTGTAGAGCCAGTCCAATGTTGGCGCATACGTAAATGGAGAATGCCACGATGTAAGCCGGCCGTCTCCCGGCCATATCTCCAAAGTCACCGAAAATGGTCGGAGATAGCCCCTGGAAAACCATGTATGATGTCAAGGTAAGGTTGATAAGTGACACTGATATACCCAAGTCCTCGGATATAGGATTCAGGGCAGGGAAGTAGATGTTGGCCGTCATGGGAGAGACAAAGCTAGCAGCTGTGACCATGGCCAAGATCCATCTCTTTGTGTTTCTGGAGAAAGTGCTGTATGCTGGACCGCTTGTCACTCTAGTCATGTTCTCTGGATCGTTCATTATCGTCTCGTCGGTCCCCGTTGGTGAATCACTGACTTCCGACTCGCCAACCTTCTCGGTAATGCGATCAAGACCTGCTGGAACTTCGGACTCGTTACTCCGTATACTGATGCCGTCATGGTCATGGTTAGGGGGGTTCGAGGCGTTGATAGCAGGTTTGGGTTCATTCCTCTCGTCCATCTTGGCGGTACGGCAACATGAAATATACAACAATCACAACTGTTGCAACAGAGTGGCGGCCAGCTCTTTTATTATTAGTTGATTGCACGCGATATCGGAGATCGTTCTTCATCTGGGATAGGATTTTTATTTCCGCGACACCAACCCCCTATTTCCGAAACGAAACGTCGAAGATAACTTCACGGACCCGGCAAGTCTCCACTTTATGCCGAAGTCCGCTCCGGTCAATCTTACGGACATGCCGGGAGATAATATCAACGCAATGTTGTTCAATTAGCGACTGACTAGGAAATCATTGAAGAGCATCAGTTGATTCTCACTGCAGAATGTCATCTGCTAGCTGTATCAAAGAGTCTCTGCTTATTTGTAGGAATGCTTTATGACAATAAAAACGGTGAAGGTTTCAATTGTAAGTGGAAATTATATCCACAAAACCAGTTCTTATATGGAGCTCTAGCGAGTTTAGTAATCCTTCATACCTAAATCGAGGCGAAAACAGTTGCAAACCAACTTTATCAAAGTTTTCGTTCCACTCACTGATTGTTCGGCATTGGGGCCCCCACCAGATGACTAAGCTATATAGGTGTAGCTTGCTCCATGTGCGTCAGAGCTTCATACAATACAGCCATGGTGTCTACAACCTTAGACCCTCGTATCGACGTGTGAGCTATAACCCCAGGCGATCAACTGAAGCACAATAAGATCCTGAATATCTCGAAACAAATTGGGCATCTCGATCCTGTCTTCTTTTTTCAGTCCGACTCGTTCTGGATTTCAAACATATTCGCAGTCGAAGCCATGAATATCACTGTCACTTTCAATGAGCTTCTGCGGGAACGAAATGCGCCAGAGATCAGAAAACGTGTCACATTGGATGCCATTGATGGCTTCTTGAAGGAGGCTCATCGGATTGTCAGTAATACGTGTATTCTTAGCCACCTTTCTCGAGCTTACAAGTTTTCAACAGAACTCGCATATCACCAGCCTGCATCGAGAGCTCCAAGACGTTAGACAAGCATACCTTTCGACTGCGCAACCACGAAAGACAAATATTAAAGCCCCCAAAGGTCATGCCCGCATGCTTACAGATCGAGATCGGGAAGAAGTCGACGCCAATGCGAAACAGATGATTCGAGAGTTGAATGCTGGCATTCGTGCCCTCGACGAAGCCGAGCAATTGCGCCGCGAAACCGAAACAGCTGTGATTCGAAAGAAATACGTTGGAGGCCTAGGAGCACTAGGATCATGGGCCTCGGGTGGCATTGTTAGTAGCAAAACTGGGGAACATGCAGAAGCGGAGGCCACGGCGCGAGATGTAGGAATTCATCGAGATAGTGTTCTGTGGTTTTTGCGGCAAAGGCTGGAACTGTGCTGTCGAACTCAACAGGACATGATGGAGGCACGCCTAACACGAGAGATGGAGAAGAGTCGCAGCATGCTTTCAAGATCTGGGGTGACTATCGCTGGAGACTTTGCAGAATTCCCTCCGTCCGCCCGGCGGCACTCGCAGACGGCCCCCGCTGAGCAGATCCCTGTGTCCGACGACGGCCAGTTCCCGAGCCAGGGACTGACGGAGGAACAGATTCAGATGTTTGAGGAGGGAAACCAGGACATGATGAAGCATTTCGAAAGCAGTTTGGACAAAGTCAGGTACGTGGCATGTGTTTTTTCGGTATCTATCGGCACACCCTTGCTTGTCTGCGTCGGATCTACATGCGTCAGCCATCCCACGGGGCAGACAACAGTTATTTCGAACATGCAAACTAACTCTGTCAATAGGACTGCCGAGAAGTCGTTGTTGGAAATAGCCGAACTGCAGTCGCTGCTAGTCAACAATCTTGCAACACAGTCAGCGCACATTGAACAATTAGTATCGGACTCATTCTCAACAACAGATAATGTTGGTGGCGGTAACAAGGAGCTGAAAAAAGCGACTGAGCGTGCAAGCACAGCCAAGTATACGTTCTTCGCAGCAAGCGGGCTCTGTGCGTTCTTGGTTGTTTGGGACCTCATCTTCTGAGTTGTCAGTGGAAGGAGAAAGTGTTTGCTTAGACTAATATAATTGTACGGTTATTGATTAGCCAAACCATGTTTACGCTCTACCTATGTCCGAAATTGAATGGCGATTAAGGATCATATATGAATAATATGTAAAGGCAGAATTATGGGGTTATAGAGCTAACATGAGCAACCAAACGTAGTGTTAACTCCTGTAGTGCCATGGTGTGAGAAATCCGTATCGATCGTCAGCTGGATTAGTATAGGTTTGAAAGTCTGACTGACTGTCCAGTACCATATAAGTAATAACGAATGGCGTGACTCTCGGACACATCTAGGAAGGATAGTATTACTTCTAACTTATGAGCAGTGAAGAAGCGCCGGAAGAGGGAGGATGAGCCCTGGTGCTACCAGCCAATAACCAAGTGGGTGTATAGGAGATTTAGTTAGATTGATGATACAGCGTTGTACAACATTGTACTTGATAAAAGCAGCTCGTTACAATGCAAGAGTTTACGATTCATAAGGGATATTTTACTCAGCGATCGTTCCTGAGTTACCAACATCCATGAATAAGGTGCATGATAATCTGCATTCCATCGATTTGGCACAATAATCGGGAGATGTCATCTCACACCGATTATTGACTATGATACGCGAGGCTCAAATTAGAGGCCTCTTCCCTTTGTATTACATGGCTTTGTACCTCAGTATAGACTAGCTTCAACATTCGATAATACAAAGACATACGATATAGCTTGTTTGTCAGGCAATAAATCCGAAGGGTAAACCGGGTCCAACGCTGCCAGGACCCTCAGCTTAGGCCTCACAAGCCTAGGGTTCAGGGGCGCTCCATTGAAACATAGATTCGCTGGGAGATGAAGGTTGCGCAAATACCACAATCCAGAGACTAGTTTAATATAGTTATGCTACAAAATCATACGACAAATAGTATCCTTAACATTACGCCTGAAGCGGACGATGTCGGAGGCGCGCGTGTAATTCGTTGCTGACGCCGGAGTAGCTATTACTCAACTGTGCGTTTTAAGGCCCCGTGATGTTTTGCCTAAGACTTTTTTCTTCTCGTGACGAGACGACAACGGGGCGTCCGGGGCCGCTTCTGGATATTTATGGGATAACGGGGTCTAGAAACTGGGCTTAGTTCTTTTCCGGGGGATGGATCCATCGAAGCCATCGACGGAGGGGTTTCAAGGAAAATGCAAATATGTAGGGGGTAATTGGATCGAGAGCTAACGATAGACAAACGTGGATAACACTATTGTTATTACGGAGCAGATGAGATATAGATAGATCAGATCAAACATGACCACACATCAGACCACCCATTATTAGACACCAGAAACAGTAGTTTGTTGATCAGGTCAGACGCACGAAACAAAACACTACGTCAGCCTAGCTCTGTGATTCGATTTCATCGAGCCTAGGTATGTCTAGAATGTACGGAGAGATACATACCTCCAGACCTCGGTGAGGTGACGGTTGTCGGTCAGCCCCATTATCCGCGTGACGTTGGAATGGGCAAGCCGAGGTGAAAGTCGCGACTCTACCTTACCCAAGTGCCTACCTAGGCAGTCGCAAGGAAAAGCTCCATCTTGACGTGATGGAGATTCACAAGCCGTTTTCACAAGCTCGGGCGGAGGATTTTCGGTTAAGAACGACAGAGCTATGGCCCATGTGCAAAACATAAAAGATGGCATTATCGCAAAACAGGGAATAGATAAGACGTCAGGATAGAAACGCTGGAAGCATAATTTAAAGGCCCGATCATAAACTCCTACCTCTCTCCAACTGAAGATTCGATTTCTAACGGTTTCACCATCATCGTCGTCTGCGCGTCTAAACAGTTGTACCGCCTGCTTCTCGATCCCAACCACAACCGCATCTTGAGTTACTTTGCGCGCGCGCTATCGAGTCTGACTCCTGCAGGGCACTATCGCTCGACTACTGCTATCTTCGATCTTGCTAAGCTACACGAGTTGGGGATCAAAGCTCCATTTGGTTGGACACCAGGGACCTATTGGATAAACCAGGTACAAGAACTCCCAAGGTGAGTTGTCAAAAGCCCTCAGCCCAAAAACACAAGAGGAAGTTTCCTCTGGTTGCCCTTGGTCCGTCATGCCTGTCCCTGTTGAATTGAGTTGAGTTGAGCTCCAATCTCTGTCAATCACGCGCGCACCCCTTGCGCAAGCACAAGCACGCACAAGCCCAAACACAAGACAAAAGAATACACAAGTTCTGTACTTGATTGTACCTGTATTTGTACCCATGCAAATGATAGCATCAACAAGGTGGAAAAAGGAGCCCGGTGAGCCCACCTTGGCCAGCCAACTCCCTACTGCCACAGCCATTACCCCGAGAGCTCTCCACTGGCCCGGAACAATGGCGCCCTATTTGCCCGCCTACAGCGAGTGCTGGGGACATGGCCAATTGCATCAGGCCAGAATCTAGTTTACGCAACTGTCATGGCCCCCTGTGGATAGACAGGCACAGGTAGGATCTCAAGGTGACCTCCGGCCTTTTGGCGATAAGGGTCGTTGAGCGCTGAGGATAGAGAGCTTTGCAGCTCTGACACGGGGAAGACGGGTGTCTTGTCTTGTTGGCTGATGTTTCGGGCTCGATTTGCATTGCGAATGGAGGCTTCTAGCTTCGCATCCTCGTCAATTTATTACCCAAAACAGGCTTTTTACTGCTCAGCATGATTGTGAGCGCGCGGTCCGTAACTTACTGATCAAAGTTGCTGTTAGGTACCTTTTTTGTTTGCCCCAGAGACGCACACTCCCGCAGGGGCCAGGCCTCTCACCTCGAACTCACCTCACTTTTCACTTTCACCCGCAAAACTAAAAGACACCCCCCCTGGGTTCCACTCAGACCACCAGACACAGCGCCCCAAGACCCCAGAGCCCCTCTTCCTCCACCCCTAATCGTCAATCCTCAAGGCCGCAGCCCACTATGACACCGTCACTGAGCACACCCCGTCAGAGTCAGTCTGGCATCTCAAGCTCGACTTCGACTGATAAAACGGCGCCGTCCTCTTCTTCATCTGCCTCCATCTCTAGACTCAACTCCATCGCTCGTCACATCTCGCCCAAAATGGTTTCTACTACAAATTTCCCTGCTGAAGTCGTGCCTCAAGCACCTGAGGACCCTCTCTTTGGCCTTGCACGCGCTTACAAGGCCGACGAGAGCTCCAACAAGGTTGATCTTGTAAGTTTATCCCCTGATGCGCTATCTCTCTTCTTGTTCTGCAATCCATTGTTACTGTCACTAACCTCTGCGCTTTCGTTATTTAGGGTATTGGTGCATACAGAGATGAGAACGCAAAGCCTTGGGTGTTGCCTGTCGTCAAGAAGGTATGAGCTTCCCACGTCAATCTTGCACTTCACCCTACGAGTACCTACTTCACTCCCCTTTCACGACATTCTTCACTCATACTCACGGTCGCATGAGCCACCAAACCACAAATATGCAATCACTTCCCTTGTCTTGCGCCCCCACAAGCACTACCCTTTGCACCATTGCCCCGGCCTCAGATGACGTTTCCGGTGCGGATCCGTCCCGGACCCAGTCTGCTTCATAGGCCTCTCGCATCATTGCTGCTTTCGGGTCATAGGATCAGCTTTTCGCAATGCGCTGCTTGAGTCCCTCTACGCAAATCTGCGTCACAACTTGCCTCAAGTGCCCCGCTGCAACGCCTTTTGTCTAGAATTTTGATCTTGGAATTTAAGCTAACCCCAGGCGTGTCATAGGCCGATGAGATCCTCCGAAACGACCCCGAGCTCAACCACGAGTACGCTCCTATCGCTGGAATTGCTAGCTTCACATCCAAGGCCGCCGAGCTGGTCTTCGGCCCTGACTCTGCAGCCATCCAAGAGAAGCGCTCGACAACGTTGCAAACAATTTCTGGTACCGGTGCTGTGCACTTGGGTGCTCTCTTCCTAGCCAAGTTCTACAAGGGCAATCAGACCGTCTACGTCTCAAATCCCACATGGGCAAATCACCACCAGATCTTCAAGAACGTCGGCCTTCCAGTTGACACCTACCCCTACTTTCACAAGGAGACCAAGGGCCTTGATATTGAGGGCTTCAAGCAGGCTCTGCAATCGGCCCCTGAAGGCTCAGTCTTCGTGCTTCATGCCTGCGCACACAACCCTACTGGAGTCGACCCGACTCAAGACCAGTGGACTGAGATTGCTGCTATCATGAAGGAGAAGAACCATTTCCCCTTCTTCGATACCGCGTACCAGGGCTTTGCCTCTGGTGATCTTGTCCGGGATGCTTGGGCCATCCGCTACTTTGTCGAGCAAGGCTTCGAGCTTGTTGTTGCTCAAAGTTTCGCCAAGAACTTTGGTCTTTATGGTGAGCGCGCTGGCTGCTTCCACGCCGTCACGGCCCCCGCTTCTGAAGCTTCCAACACTATCAGCCGCATTGGCTCCCAGCTGGCTGTTCTCCAGCGATCCGAGATTTCCAACCCCCCCCTGTATGGTGCTCGCATCGTTAGCACTGTTCTCAACGACCGCGACCTCTTTGCTGAGTGGGAGGAGAACTTGCGCACCATGTCGGGCCGCATCATCAGCATGCGGGATACTCTACGTGCCAAGCTGGAGGAGCTTGAAACCCCTGGCACATGGAACCACATTACCGACCAGATCGGTATGTTCAGTTTCACTGGTCTAAGCGAGTCACAAGTTCAGCAGCTTCGAGAGGAGTTCCACATCTACATGACCAAGAACGGCCGCATCAGCATGGCTGGTCTCAATGACAATAATGTCGATTACTTTGCCAAGGCTGTTGACAAGGTAGTAAGAGACGCTGCTTAGATCTAGTCAGGTCAAGCAAGAGTTTGAATAATTAGGATTGTGTATGAAACTTATGGGATGTGGTCAAATACAAGACCCTAGGAAGAAATCGGCGTTTGGATGACAGCTCCCTATTATCGCACATATCATGACAGGGTCTATGCAAAAAGCACTGGACGATTCCTGTTACTGCATGCTATTGACAGCTTTTAATATACCTTGACTGCAAGCCAGTGCATTTTTCACATATTTAACCTCTCTTCTTGCTCTACTGCATGTGATGTCGTGTGAGGATGTTGTGGAGATTGCAGTTTTGCTCACAAGGTTTGAAGTTATGATGATCAATGTATTCTTGGCGTACGCCAGAGCTTTTACCCGCAGAAAAGAGCATGAACACCTTTTGAGGTCGCTTACATTCGATCCTAGTCTTGATTGGCTCGCATCTCATGCCGGACTACGAGGCACTTCCTGCTTTATTGGGTAAAAGTACTATTGCTCATGTAGCGGTAACCAAAAACGGGCACAGGCAGTCTGAAGTGCGATTGTTCGGAGAAATTTCGTGGTTTCGGAGGCAAGGCTTGATTGTTCTGTCTTGCTTCCCCGGGTTTCGAGGCATCTATCGCCGACCGCGGCATTGAGACCCCGACTCACCGTGAAGGAGGGGAAGGAAAGGGAAGGGAAGGGGGGACGGGGAAAGATCTTACCGCGCACTCCCCCTTGTCGTCCAATATTTACCGTCTGGGGAAAAGAATGGGAAAAGACAAGCTGCTACTGTTTTTCTCTGGAGTCCACCTCTCCGCAATTTTTCTTTTTTTTCTTCTCTAATCTTTCCCCGCATGGGAGCCGCTCGCTTGTCCGGGGACCAGGGGGGGGGGGGCGTGTGACCGAAGAATTTCTCGACCGTCTTTGTACGTGGAAAGATACGGGTGAAGGCGGTGCAAGGGAAGTTGAATTTTTGACGGTGGAGACGGAGATGATAACAAAGGCATTCTTGATTGCAGAAAACGGTCTGAATTGTGTATCTTCACGTTACAAGTTACCATATGTTGCTTGCTGCTGCAGTTCCCGTTATGTCATTAAGCAAGTAACTTTACAATGAGGGTCCATATGTAACCCCGATCTGCCCCGATCATCATGAAGATTCAAACTGAATTGAATTCTTCAGAGTGTGTAGCGGGAGAAGTTCCCGTGAATAGCTCTGGGCTATCTAGGCTATTACACAATGGCGTATCCACTAGCGGGGGAGACAAAACAGGTACATAGGAGGAACTTGGGGAATAGACCACGGGACTTCTCCGATGCCGGGGGTGTGAGTCTGGAGTAGGGGTACGGAAAAGATACTATGGGGTAATGGATTGGGGCAGATTACACGACTTTACTAGGTATGTTAGTCTAGCAATTGAGGGTATTCGCAGCTTGATAGGAATAGTCCCGGATGGCTTAGAGCGCACATGACTGATGTTTGCTTGAGCTTGAGTTCTCGGGGGTCAAGATTGGCATTGAAATTCCTTTCGGAGCACTTTATGGTCAGTTATAGGTACAAGGCAAAAGGCGAAAGGCACTTGGCAATGAATCGCGGGTCCATGTTCTCCTAGCACAACTTTATAAGAATATATCTAGCACACCTTTTTTCTAGATGCCCTTTCCAGAGATTCATGCGTGTCTGAGCTCAGATATATACACTACTGCCTATCATGTTCACCTTGAGATGGAGTGCAACGGATATGCGGGGTTATCCCTTTCCTCTTCACTGCCTATTTACCATCTGGACATTGCAGATATCCAAGCCAAGACTTTTCTTTCTACTATGCTCCTGTATGCTAGAACCGTTTCCAGCTTATTATCCGCGTCGCAGAACGCATGCGCGTTAGGAGAGTGTTTGAGAGTTCTCGACCATGATGACCTCTACAGGTTGGACCCTTTTATCATCACCGCTATAGCTGGCAAGACCTGCTTCTACTATTTCGCAAATTACTAACCATTAACTTGAATGATCCATCTACTCTTATCAGGAACATGGTATGCCATAACCTGTAACAGTCTGCGAGTCTGACTCTGCGCAACATGGAAAACGACCAGGAGTCGAGGACTACTATGCTCAGATTGAACCAAGAATATAACTCTGGGCAAGGAATGAATCGAGGTATATACTGTATAGTTCCTTGGGCAGTCACAGCTCTGTATACTATTGCGATAGATTGACCGCACTATAAGAACGACCGTAAATGCTAGGGGACCACATGTAAGCAACTCGTGCGCTCGACAAGTCGTTGTTCATCACTTGCCCACTCCAACCTCCATTAGGCGTAACGTATCATATAGTATTTAGTTTAGGTTATCATGGGGTTCCGTAACTGCTTCGTTCTGTAATATTCTCAAACTTCTCAGATATCCATACGTCTCAGTTAAAAAAACACCCAACCCTCAAAGATATGGATAGCAGCAAAAGAGCTTCGTGTATGAATTGATGTTTCTTCCATGAAAAGCGAATAAATCATGATTAGACTTGCTTAAATGCTCTCACCCTTGAATGATATACAACAAGTGGAAGTGAATAATTCAATCAATATCAAGAAGGAAATGTGAGTTTTACCTCACTCGTTTAGTTCAAGCACCCAGCTGCCTAAATCCAACCCCACCACTTTACCATTACACAACCTCATCAACAATGCGCTTTTAGCCATGGGCAGAAAACTCCCTTGGAAGACGTCCCCGACGGCTTCAAGCCCTGGGAAAAAGCCGATTTTAAAATCCGAGAGTCCACGGCCAACATCTCCATGGCCACCCAACCCCGGCACACCGTCCGCATCTAGGAAACCGCGTCGCGAGCGCGTTATCGAGGCAGAAGGTATCGCATATACATCCACTCACTTCTGCGTTGCGCGAAGACTAACTATGCTTCATAGATGGCGCACGCAGCCCGTCGACATCGCCGCCGCCAGAACCACCACCTGAGAGGTATGTATCTCTCTCTCTCCAACTTATCATCACATTAGAGACTGACAACGCCCAGATTTATGAGACCAGGCCTTGATCACGATGACCGGTATCGGATGGTGGAAGACGAATTCCTCAACATGGCACATCAATTCACAACTCATCTCCACCGCGCAGAGTATAACCGTCTAAAGAACTTGGTCAAGAACCAAAACGCTGAGGCCATTCGTGAGATTGAAAGACCCATAGTCGGCGCACCAACACTCCTCGCCCGACAACGCCAGGACGCAGCCCGTCGCATTGTCAAACAGCGCAAACTTCTCGTCGGTGATACCAATGAAAAGGACACCCCTTACGCAGGGTCTAGTCTGCAAGGTCTCATGGAGAGCCCGAGAAAGGAGCACAAATGGATCTCAGCTGGTCTGGCCGATGCGGCAAAGACGAGAGCTTCAGCTGGGTTCAGCTCGCAAAAGATCAGCCCTGTACGGATGAAGCAGATCTCAAAACCGTCGTCAACAAAGAAAAGACGGATTTCCCTTGCGGGCGATGATGAGACTGATGGGGAAGACGATATGGACCTTGCTACGCCTTCACGCACTCCTGTCACTAAGGCAGCACGCATGACACATACGTCAAGTCCAGTTCAGTCACGCTCAGCGCCGCGACCAACATTTAGCACTCCTCGTGTACTGAGCACAGTTCTCAACAATGCCCCACGGTCGGGTTCCAGTACAAAACGACCAACTACGGCACATGGGGGGCCTGGAGCACAAAATACAACTAAACGCTGCGATGCTCGTGACGATGTTGACGACGACGATCCCTTCGGCATCACTAAACGAAGAATTCAGCGTCAGAAGTCGAGGGACCAGATTCGCAAGCCTCAAGAGAACGCACCCGCCAAGTCCTTGCTCGATGACATTCCTTCGTTTATATGAGCAAGCAAGCTCACAATCACTGCCCAATCACATATCACGGACGGAGTATCATCATGATGAAAAATCAAATCAGTTCTTTTCATTCTTGTGAAGTCTAGTCTTCCATTGGTCGATCCTGCACTGTTAGATCATCAAAGTCGTCCAACAACTCATCCATATCAACATGAGGAGCCTCGTCATCGTCTCCGTCAGTCTCAGCCACGCTCATCTCCTCCTCGGCCCTCTTCTTAGCCTTGTACAAGGCGAGCGTAGCACGAAGTTCCTCGTCCTCCTCGACATCTCGCAAGAACTGCTCGTACTCTTGATCCATACGTTCTTGGTCGGCCTTCTTGGGCAGAAGCTCGCCCTCGTCCTTGCCCATACGCTTGAGCTGCCAGTTCCTCTTGCGGTTCTTTCTGCGGCGGGGGTAATGCTTCTTGACCAGTACCACATCGGGGATCCTCGACGAGTATGTGTTGGAAGCCTCGATCGCCTCGTATTCTGTGTTGTTGAAAACGGTGCCTTCTAGGAGATAACCCATGGCTGAGTCACCAGGCTGGAGAAGTCGGCCCATGTGGGTTCTTGTGAAGTATGTTCGGTCGTTGTGGCCGAGATCAGAGGCTCGAGCGACGGTGGCTTCACCGAGCGTCCACTTGCCCTTCTGAGTTGTTGTGAGCTCCACGTCCATGACGATGAACTCTACAAGCTCATGTGTATCGGTAAGTGACAGGAAGGGGGCCCGCCAGTAGATTGGCGCGCTGATATCACAAGTCTGGAGAGTTTGGGGGTCCAGAAGATATACAGAAGTACCGATCTTATGGCAAAGAAGGAGAGGGTTAATGTTGCCGCTTTGCTTGGCCATCTTGATGGGCAAGGCGACCAAGTCGTCCTTACATATAGGCACCAACTCTGCCGAGTATGTGAACTTGTATTGAGTCTTGGAAGTGTGGACATCGTGAGAAATCAGCTCCTGCGAACTCTTGATCTTGACGGGCACCACAGAGTTAAGGAAATCGATAAACTTCTCGGCCTGATTTCTTTGGGAGAAGAAAAAGTCGATACCGTCCTTGGCCTCCCTGATGTTGAGGGTATCTTTGTGCGCGCCGTGCTTCAGGATGAGCTGCTCGAGGAACAGGAAAGTTCGCTTGTGGAGAACCTTCTGGCGGACCTGAACAGCGGCTCGCCAGACGTTGGCAGTGTACGACTTGGCACACTCAGGGCATTGTTGGTATGCCACCACATATATGACCTCGAAACTCTGCTGAAGCAGCATGCCATCCTGGACGGAATCCTGAATGGTGATCTTGACCTTGATTCTTCGCGAATGGGGTTCAGTCCAGATAAAATGTGCGTCCACGAGACGGACTTTGTTCATGCCTCGAAGTTTCTTGAGGCATAGGGCCAGCAGTTCGCGGGACTCGGGGGAGGCGACGACCCAGCTGTTGGGGGGCATGAGCCATCGGTCGCAATCTCGGCAGAAGTTGAGCACTGCCTCTCGCTGGACGCCCTGGGAGATGTCGACGGTGAGCTTGATACAGTCGTAGCAGAGAGCGCCGGTAGAGGCGGTTCCATCGATGGGAGCACCACAGTTGCAGCAGAGAATACTGACAAACACCCGAGTTAGTATTGCGCCTGACGAAGTAGAGCGAGTGCGGGGTGGTGGGAGAAGATCAAAACTCACGTTGCAGCACCCTGCTGCTGAGAGGCAGGGGCTATGGAGATGGGCTGGTCGTCCAGATCCATCGACATATTGGGCGACGATGTCGTGGAAAAATTGATGATGGTGTTTTGGTTAAATGGATGATATTCAGTGACTATTAGAAAGCCATGAGTGGGAGAATTTGGTTCGCCGCCGCTTGATAAGCGCTTATCGGTCGGGCAGGATATTTTTTTGCAGGCGCGGGGCAAATTTGGGAAAATGCAAGTGCAGTGCAACATTCATCACACAGTCATAGTCACAAGCAAAGTTCAGGGTCCACTTGGCTCAAATAAGTTGCGTTCATGCCGATCATTGGATGAGAATCATGTTTAAATGGATTTCTTTTCTCTCCAAGAGTCATTGGGTTGGAATAAGTTTGATCAGGTATTATTACAAACACAAAATAACAAAATGGCTATGTGAATCAGAAAATCTTACTCAATACCCTCGTCACATCCGCAGGCTGGTCCTCCACCTCAGTCCTCTTCTTTGCCAGAGGAACCTGCTTGAACGATCGTTTGACCTGGCGCACTGAATCGTCCGCCTGTCCCTCGGTCTCTGCCTTCCTCTTCTTGGCCTTTGCCTTGACCGCCATACCATCCAGCATCTTTGCCTTCTCCACGTTCCTGACGAAGTCCTTGTTCTCCTTGGTCGACTTGCTGATCTCGGCTCTCATGCGGCTAGCGCGCTCAGCGTCCTCATGAGCGATTTGCTCCGTGAGGTTGTGCCATTTGAAGCCCTTGAGGTATAGAAGATTCCATAAATCATCGTGGTAGTAGCTGCCCTTCTTGCCTCCGATGGTGCGCGCGTTGAGTAGCTCGCACACCGTTTTGGCCTCCTTTTTCTTGGTGAACTCAACCCAACCCTCAGTGTAGGAGCGTTTCTTGTTGCCGCCTGCGCGCACGCGACGGGCGTGCGAAGCTGGGTCTTCGGGCGCGAGGAAGATGCGGTTGATGGTGCCGTAGGGTTCGAGAAGGGAGCGCAACTTGGTGGGCTTCATGAAGGGTGGTATACGGGAGAGGTAAACAACGCCAGACTTCTTAATGGCGGCCTCGGATGCGACCAGGTTTTTCTTTGTAAGAGTCCTTGTGATGTCGGGCAATTCTGTTGATGTTGTGTCTTTCGATTTGCGCTTTGGCTTTTCGGGCTGATCTTGTTCCTGGTCGTCCTTTTGCGACTTCTTTGGGTCCTTGTTGGGGAATTCATCCTCGTCGTCGCTGGCATCGCGGTCAATGTCGCTACCTTGATCGTCTTCATCATCCGAGTCCAGCTTTCGTCGCTTAGCGCCTCGGCCACCCTTCTTCATATCATCATCTTCAGAGTTATAGCCGACATCGTTTTCCTCGTCGCTATCGACCGTATCGAGAAAGTCGTTCTTAGTTTCGGGTGCCATGGTGAATGTCAATAGCGACTCTGTGCTTAAACTGACTCCCTACGAGAGGCTGGAGAATCGAATCTAGAAAAAAAGTAGTCACTGATAAGATAAGCTCCATTGGCGTCTTTGTCTCTACAGGGGTTCTAGCTGAGATTCCAGAAGGGTCATGTGACTTGGAGGGGTAACCAGCGACGTCACTGATAAGAGAGAGAATTGGGGGAATCTCAAGAAAAGGGCTTCAAAGTTGAAACCAGGTCTTTGTTATCATGATAGCAAATTCAAGGGGGGATTCTACTGTGAATTAGAGATTGGCCCTGACGAGCCGTCTTCAATCATGCATTATTTCATACTCAATACTTGATGTATAGCTTCAGGCGGTGTATCCCAGACTGCCTACCTATGTATCTAGATTAGAAACTTGACTTGCTACTGCCATGGTTATCATCGAGTAGAGATCAAATCAAATTGTTCTATTCCTCATGACCTTGCCATGAATATCCCCTAAGCTGAAGCATGACCATCATGGCTTATCAAAGGTCGTGGCGGGGGGTTGAGTCGCCGAGGTCGGTACTGTAGTCACAACCTTATACGTGGGGCACCGCGAGCCGCGAGCCGCCAACCGCCGTCATGGAATATCATGAGTGCTTCTATCTCCATCTCATATACTCCACTTGCACGTCAACAGTGGCCAACTACAAAGATATAGTCTTGTCCACGACTTGCCACAACAAACTCATTCTTGTCATTCACACATAATCATAATCATATCCACAATGTCTGTCGAAACCATCACCACAATCTCTCCCAACACAAACGAGGCTATCCTCACTAGGAATGGCGCTTCTGCTGCAGACTTGGAGTCCCTGCCTAAGGTCGCCACTGAGGCCTTCCAGAGCTACCGCAAGACAACATTGAAGGAGCGTCAGGCTATTGTCCGCAAGTTTCTCGATGGCCTGCTGGCTAAGAAGGATGATCTCGGCGAGGAGTTGACTGTTCAGATGGGCCGTCCCATTTCATACACGCCTGGCGAGGTCGCCACAGCCGTCAAGCGAGGTGAATATCTCCTCAAGATCAGTGACGAGGCTCTCAAGGATACCGACGGCGAGCCCGAGAAGGGCTTTAAGCGTTTCATCCGAAAGGTCCCTGTTGGACCTGTACTCATCATTTTCGCGTGGAACGTAAGTGCTGGCCTCGTTTTCCTTGATCAGCTTATGTTACCGCTGCTGACTGGCTTCGAATAGTACCCTTACCTTATTCTGGTCAACTCTCTTATTCCCGCTCTTCTTGCTGGCTGCAGTGTAATTCTCAAGCCCTCGCCTCAGACACCTACCATCGTGGAGCGGGTGACAGAAATCCTAAAGGAGTCAGGCTTGCCCGATGGCGTTTGCCAGTACTTCCACTGCGGCTCTCCCACTGTTATGGAGACCATCGTGCGCGATCCCAAGATCGCCCTAGTTTGTTTCACCGGCTCCGTCGCTGGAGGACTTGCTGTGCAACAAGCTGCGTCTGACCGCATTGTGAATGTCGGTCTGGAGTTGGGTGGCAAGGACCCGGCATATGTCCGATCAGATGTTGATGTTGATTGGGCTGCTGCAGAGATTGTTGACGGTGCCATCTTCAACTCTGGCCAGAGCTGCTGCTCTCTTGAGCGTGTGTACGTCGACGAGAATATCCACGACCAGTTTGTCGAGGCCGTGCAAAAGGTGCTCAAGGGATATAAGCTTGGCGATCCTTTTGAGAAGGAGACTCAACTAGGACCTGTCGTGTCAAAGCGATCGAAGGAGACTGCCGAGGAGCACATCAAGGACGCCGTAGCCAACGGTGCCAAGGATGCGACTCCCGAGAACGAGACTTTTAGCAACCCTCCCGCCAAGGGTAACTTTGTGAAACCCACCCTGCTCACCGATGTCAACCACAGCATGCGGGTCATGACTGAGGAATCATTTGCCCCAATTAGTAAAGCCTTCCGACGACGTTTCATGTATTTCTACTAACCAAGACATAGTTCCCGTTATGAAGGTCAAGGATGACAGCGAGGCCATCAAGTACATGAACGACAGCGAGTTTGGTCTGACGGCCAGTATCTGGACTAAGGATACAGATAAGGCATACGAGCTTGCTGAGGACGTGGAAGCGGGCACAGTTTTTGTCAACCGATGCGATTATCCGGCACCGGTACGTTTTGACCCAAGCACAAAGGGATTCTGCATTATATGATGAATAGATTTTACTGACTAATGGCAATAAACAGGACCTGGCATGGACAGGCTGGAAGAACTCGGGCAAGGGTCAGACACTGAGCAAATTTGGGTTTGATCAGTTTGTAAAGCTCAAGAGCTACCATCTTAAGGATTATCCAAACTAAAAGGGTCTGAGTCTAGTTTGTTTAGGATGGACGGTTGACTTGGATACAATGACAACGACAATGATGATAACTCCCGAGTACTGAGACGACTTCTGATGAAACGAGTCAAGCATATGCAAACGATCTGACATTGCCATGAGTGTACAATGAGCATCAAAAGTGCACATCATTTCTCTTAGCGACTGTCTCTAGGAAGGTCTCCCCTGGCGATGCCGAAGCGGGTGAGACGAGACGTTTTCAATAACGGGCGACCAAGACAAGACTTGGCAGCCTGGATGATAATGAAAGTGTAAAATCAAATAGCTGCATGCGGTAATCCTAACTCTGCGACAGCCAACCAGTCACGACGTGGCACTTGCACGGGAGAATAAAGTGACGCCATTTCAATCAATAGACTTTCTTTTGCTATTCAATTCAATTCAATATCCAACGTCAGTACTTACTTTGGTCCCTTCAGCTCTCCCTTTGTCACATGAGATTGGCTGGGCCCGCCACAGGCATTGAGTATGTGATAGTTTTCCCCCTCTTGTACCTGGACGTAATTTACCGACACAAAGACGGTTCTTTGCTAACCGTGCACTATTTTATTTATATTTCCAGCCAAGTTACGGACCTGGGTTTGGGTCTCCCTGTGGCCCTTTGCCCGTCACACCATGCACTATAGACCCAAGTGTAAGCGTGAATCTGGCCGGGGCCACATCATCCGCCATCTCGACTAGCCCTTCGCCCCTCCACGCCAAATTAGGCCTTGGACCACAGAGAGGCACAGGTCCCGAGACGCTGGAATTCCAGTGACCTGGCACCTACATTCCAGCCGTTGAGCCCCTGGGCCGTCCCCTGCTCCCGGCCACATCTGCTCTGGGCTGGGCTGGGCTGCTTGCACCAATGCACTGCATGGAAGGTCTTCCCGTAGGCTCGTATCTTATATTAATTGGCATTTGCGCAGTCTGACTTGCAATCCTACCGTATTACTTCCATGTAACTTGCCTTGTTCTGTTCTTGCTCTTGCTCTTACTCTTGCTCTTACTTGTACTTTCCTGGATACAACTCCTCCATTCCTGTCATTGTAGCCATAACTTAACCTTTAACTCTCTTTTCTATCTATCTTCACCTCTTTACTCTGCATACCTCACCGTCAGTCGGTACCTGAGACTAGACTGGTTCTGATTCTCTTTGTATCAAAAACATACCAGACCAGACTTAAAGTACTCGACTCTACTTTACATCACTGGTCGACTCTCTTGGGGGGCTCAATCTCCACCAACCACTCCAAAGCATCTGACACCCTTCTTTGTCCTTGTCCTCCTCTAGACCGTGAATCTAGAGAAACGAGGCTGCTATTCTCAACTCGCCTCCTCCTTCTTCATTTCCCGATCTTCCTTCTTTCTTTTTAAGAATTCCAATCTTCTCTCTTTTCAGCTTCAGCTTCAGCTTCAACTTCAACTTCCACTTCAGCCTCTTGACCCTTCTCTTCCAACCACTCTCTTTACCTCACTGTGCTTTAATCCTCTATATAATAAGCAATGGAATCCACAGCCGCTTTCGATTCTGAGAGACGGGATCCTCGTTGTTTTCAAATTCCCTTCACTCGTCGTCGATCTACAAGAATGCACATCTCAGGCGACTTCCAGACGCTCTGTGAGCGAGTTCAGACCATGGTTCGACAACGATGTCGAAAGGAAAAGCGTAGCATGGCAATTGTAAGTTCATAAGCTTGATATTCGTATGCACGCTTATATACTAACACTTCACTTACAGTCTGCACCTTTCAACTTTGAAAAGAACCCGGTCAACCTTCCAGGCGTTGCAGAGGAACAGTCAGTTTATACTTACACAACCCCATCTCTCGCCCACCAAATACTGACCCTTCATAGAATCGCTATGCTTCGAGAACAAGCTGCTGCCGGCTGCATTGGCATTTCAGATCCTCCCAGTCCTACCGCTCCCCGCTCGCCCTGTTCTACTTCGAGCCTTTTCTCTCATCCAGTTCGACCTGCCATGAAGACTGTCGCCACATCCAACTCACTCTCGTCCACCGACAGCCTTCACTAATCGAATCTGGATATAATGTCACGACCTACTGTTTGTTTTTGCGGCTATTAGAAGTTATCAAGGGGCGTCTTAGAAAACGGAAACACATCACTTGCTGGTAGCGTATGGTTTATGGAACGCTACCTCTTGTACGATACACATGGAACGAAACTGGAAGAGAATTATGGGAATATGGGCATCTACGGAACCATCGGAAACGCGACACTACAGAATATCATCATACCCGGCGTTAATTTTAATCATTTAATTATTCTTACTATCATCTCATCCTCTCTGAATGAAAAGACCCCTGAATCCATGATTCACGCGTGTTCATCAGGAATGCAAACGAAACGCAGTCGTTGACGGGGAGAGTGACACCGCATTGGATGATATGTTTCATTTGATTGTCTAAGACATTCAATCATCCTCGCTTGTCGCTACACTGTCTTTTAGATCCAACCGGCGTACACATCCAGATTCTCCGAGCGAACGCCCTCCATCTCCCCCTTAACGCCGAGCAGCTTGACCTTTGTACCCTTCTCCTTTGCCCACTTCTTCAAGAACGCCTCGACGTGCTGCTTCGTCTCATCGTCATCCTTCATCAGGAGGGCCAGGGCATCGTAGCCGCCGGCTCCAGGGACCACGCCGCCATATACTCCCTCAACGGTGCTAAGGGCGTCGAGGAGCTCTGTCTGGCTCTCGGGCTCGATAGGAACCTCACTTGCACTGCCCATCTGTCTGATCATTTCTCGCACCGCCGTGATCTTCCGTGGCAGCTGCGCAACATCGCCAGCGTTGAGTGTGGCAATCAACTCCTCGTTACGCTTCTGCAACTCATCCCAAAGCTTCTTGGATTCTTCGGGGTTCGCAGCTTTCCAGGCGAGGACCTTCTTGACCATGCCGACTGTCTTGCTTCCACAGTCCACATCGCACATACGCAGAACAAGACCCTTGGGCATCTTGACCGCATCTTTGAGAACCTCGACATCCCATGCCGATTCGCCATCAACGAGCTTCACTAGCACATCTGCGAAACCCGCCGCACCAGGTTCAGGGATCTTGCTCAGCGTCTCGGGAGAGAAGCGTCTGTACCTGCAAGAGCCATAAACAGCTGTTGCAACATCGAAGCCTGACCCGACCTTGCCCTGCGCAGCACAGTGAGCCGCCTGAGCCAGGTTATGCAGCGTCTTCTTGCCATGATCAGACCGGATATCAAAGAGATCCTCGGGTAGGTAGTGGGCCAGAAGAGAGGCTGTCAGTGAAGTGACAAGAGCGGCAGACGAACCAAGGCCAGTCTTGTTGGCATCGCCCAAGGTGACGGGAAACCTGGCGAAGCGACCTGTGCGAGTGCTCTCAGATTCTGAGTGAGAGTAGTAGTCGTTGTCTGCGAGGATGATAAGACGGGCAGAAGTCATGCTGTGGCTGGAACGCTGCCCAGCAACACGGTCGATGTATGTGAGGGCATAGCTGAGGGTTGTCTCCACGAAAGGATTGTGGTTGATTTGAGCTCCGCTATCGATGAATGAGTAAGATGAGAATGCCGTTCTTTAAACGTGAGGTTTTGTTTGAGAGAGTTAATGATTGGCTTGTGTCGGTCACTCAATTCGTGATGATCGGCGAACCTATCACACACTCCCTTCTTTTTGAAGAACTGACAGATTCATCATCGTCTTTTCAGTGGGAGCATAGCTTCACAGCGAAATTCCTCCAAGATTCTCAGAAAAAGAAAATAACTTACACTTGCAATTGGGTCACCTTGATACCGCCGCCCTCACCAGCCAAATGGTACCCATACCGCCATTGCGCCTCGAGGAACTGCGGGCTGTCAACCACAATTTCGGTGAGCTGCACCCCAGCAGTGGTATGAATCTCCCCTGCGATGATATTTATACGGGCATTGAGTCCGAACACAAACGCTGTATACTCCTGGTCCAGCACGAGGTACCCGCCAGCGAGGAAGACCTTGCCAGGGGCCGAGATGGCGATGGTGGGGTGGTGGAGGGACATTGTGTTATATAGGAATCTCGGAGGGACAAGATATAAAGAGAGAAGAAATACTGGAGTATTATACTTAGAAGAAGAAGAAGACAATAATTGACTGTCAAGTTTGCGGGTAAGCTCCTTTACTTAGACCGCATATACCAATATTAATATTAGTTGAAAGGATCATCACACTCCAGCGGGGCTTCATTTCTAAACTGCCCAGTGCATGTGATGTCTGTTGCAGAAATATTCACACTGTGGTCTGGGTATTCAGACCTTACCTTGCCTTACCTTAGTCACAGAGTTATCGCCCAATTACATACAACACATTTTGAGAGAGTTCAACCACGCCTAGAGCTTGCTCGAGTCTAGCCAACCGTAGCAACAAACTCAATGATGCCAATTCCACGTCATGCAGTCCAGTGCTAAAGGTCTCAAGGGCACATTTTCCAGCCGAGACTCCTTGAGCATTTATAACACCATAGCCAACACAAACACCATACTTTCACTAAACACAAAGTATACAGGAATCATAATTGATGGCTAAATGGTCATTTCTTCATTGTTTATTGTATTGATGATACAAGCAGCAAGACCGCATGCTCTGCTTTCCCTTGACCAATTCTCTTATTGGTCTTCGGCTTTTCCTCATTTGGCCTTTAGCCTTCTATGCTGCTAAAATGTAATGTAATGTAATGGTTTCCCTTTCTTGGAGTGGTGATGATCTATCCAGGGAACGTCCGACCCCAAGCTCAATCATTCAGAGGCAAACGCTCCACGTCAATCCCTTTTTGGTTCCCAAACGCCGTCCCATTCCAGGGCTCGAGGGCACCCAAGCCTCTCGAATATGATGTTCATCAAAAATGCCCCTTTATAAAGACAACCAAACCTAACCAGACCCAACCTAATCCCAAATCCCCTCGACCAGTACAACAGGGTATCAAACAAATGACGCCAACATTAAAAAGAAAACATTACCGTACCCGCACCGCATTCTCTCATCGAAATATCTCGTTACTTAAGCGGCATCATGTCCTCCACCTAGAAGCTCGAGAACCTTATTGACGACAGCACTGGGATATCCCCGAGTGAGCATCTCGCCGACAACGCCCTTGGCTTGTTCCCTTTGCTCGACAGCCAGGAAAGCCCGAGTCATAGCCTCGTATGTGCTAGGCTCACGCTTCTCCCGACCAACAGCATCGTAGATGCCCTGGGCCTTCTCGATCTTCTTCTCAGCGGCCCAGCCGTGAATCAGAGTGTTGGCAATGTAAGGAGTAAGTTCCACGCCCTTGCTTCGCATGTGTGCAAGCACTGGCTCAGAAGCAGCAACCTCGTGGTTGGCCACCATCGCCTCAAAAAGAGCTTGGTAGAGGCTGGCACTGACAGGAACAAGAGACTCCTTAACAACTGAGTCAAACATCTTCATGGCACCTTCCATATCGTGTAAAACACATCCCCTCGCGTGAATCAAAGAAGCGTAATGAACTGGCTCAACACGTTGACCTGAGGCACGGATCATACCCAGGACCTCTTCAGCAGCATCCATATCAACGGGATCCAGAGTGGCGTGGGTATCGACGAGAAGCTTGTAGGTGTGTGCAGTTGGAGCAATACCCTTGGCCTTCATGCGTTCATAATAGGCCAAAACCTTTGACTTGTCGCGCTTAGTGGTCAGGAAGAATTGCATCATGCTGTTGTAGGGAGCAGGACGGGCCTTGTAGTTCGGCATGGCTTCCATCTCATCGAACAAGGTTTCAGCAAACTTCTCATCACTGACTCGGCACAAGGCGTTGACAATGGTACCATAGGTGACCGAAGTGGGCTTGATTCCAAGAGCTCTCATCTCAGCGAAGTAGAAGAGGCAGTCGTCGATTCGGCGTGCCTTTCCAAGTTTGCCGATCAGAGCATTATACAAGAAAGAGCTGGGCTCAACTCCTTCAGCCTTGGCCCGATGGAAAATTCGGACAGCCTCGGAGGCCTCGTCGAAAGTCTTGGTCGAATCCTTGAGAGTAGTAATGTAAAGACCAAAGGTGTTAGCAGATGGGCTAGCACCCATCTCCAACAACTCTATATGGAATTGCTCAGCTCGTCCACGGTTGCCCACGGTGAGGCAAGCACCAATCATAGCGTCGAGAATGCTGGACCATCCGTAACGAACAACAGCATACTGGGGCATGATAGGCATGTCAGTGCGGGCCATAGCGAGAATGTCATGGCACAAATCGAATTTACCATCACGAGCAGCAGCAGAGATGAGCTTGGCGTAGGTGATGTAACGAGGGTGTCGGCCGGCACGTCGCATGTTTCGGAAGCGGTTCAAAGCCTCGCTGAGACGAGGGCCCTTGCGACCGTGACTTCCCTCAAGATCATCGGCAATCAGAGAAGACCCCTTGAAGTCAGTGTTATGCGCGTAAGGGTCGTAGGTATCCTCAAAGCTGGAAACCGGAGTCGGGTCATACGGAGAGACAGCCACAGGTTGCTGAGGAAAGCCAGAGATTTGGGAGGCAATGTCGCGAGGATCGGCGATGCCACGGGTTTCCATGTATCGAGAAATGAACTCAGCACCCTCATCAACCTCTTCCACGAGATGGAGCTCGGCATCAGAAACGGACGAACGAATTCTCTGGAACATCATCTCCGACTGGGCCAGTCCCTCGGCAACCTGACCGGAACCAATCAAAGCAACAGCATACATAGCTGTAGGCTCAACAAAAGCGATGGATGCCTGTACTTCAGGGTTGCACAGGGTTTGCCAGTACCTGGTGGCACTTGCAACATCACCCTCACGAACGCTCATAGCGAGAAGGGCAGTCGCAGGTGTGATCAAATCGTCAGCGTAAGAGGGCATTCCGCTGTAAGCCGCAACTGCGGTGTCCTTGTCATCCTTATCTGCAGCAACCGTTGCAATCTCGCCCATAGCCTTAGCACGGGATTCAGCCTCAACAGACTGAGCCCAATGGAAAGCCTCCTGGTAAATGCCTCGAGTGATAAAGCCCTTGACAAAACCAGTTGTGACCAGAGCGTCTTTGATGTCAGCAGCACGGACACCATACTCGTCAACAATCTTCTTGAAGAACTTCATAGCGCCCTCGATCTTGTCAGTAACCACGTAAGCGTTAATGACTGCAGCGTAAACCTCAGCATCAAGACGATCATTAAGAGTGCTCTGTCCGACATCGTGAGCGATGGCCAGGTTGCGATATTCGTTGTAGCATTCAACAGCACTGATCAAGTCTCCAGATGAGGCAAAAGCAGTGATCATGGTAGGGAACACAGCAGCGAAAGGAATGATCTGACTAGCCTCCATGTGCTCAAAAAGACGCAGCATGTCAGCGACGCGTCCATCCTTGGCACAAGCGGTAATCAGCTGGTGGTAAGTCTCGGCGGTGTACTCAGCAGCATTGGTATCAACCGATGTGTCGAACAACTTGACGGCGAGATCAAGGCGATCATCCTCAGACAGGATAGCATGTTCAAGCTCGTGGGATGCAAGCATGAACTTGCCAGGCTCATCCATGCCACCGAATCGCACCCTCTTGTCCTCCAAAGCTGCCTTCAGTTCAGCAACCTCCAGACATCGGGAGGCCAGAAGGCCAACAAGAATGTTAAAAGTGTCAGCATCAGGCGACACCTTCCTTCGGAGCATATCAGCGTAGACATCGAGGGCCTTGGACACGATTTCGATCTTCTTCATGGGGATATGAATAGCAGCCAATAGGAGAGCATTGTAGGCACCGGCAATGGGTTGCACGCCAGTAGCCAACATGGCCTCGAAAACAGCTGGGATCTCAACATATCGGCCATTCTCAGCGAGCTTGTGAAGGTGACCAGCATATGATAGCGATTGGGAGTCAAGGGAAGGGGTCGCGCTGCGAGCAACACTTCCCGGGGTCTGTGGCCTCGAAATAACGGGTGATCGGGACTTGAAATCAAGACTAGAGACCGATCGTCCTTCAGCGGCAGCATTCTCAACTGCCTCCTGCAGACTTCGCACCTCAAGCTCTCTTTCAAGGGCAGCATCGATGTGCGCGAGAGCTGCCTGGTCCTCGATGGACAGATTCGATTTCACTTCGGCATCCTCAATCAAAGCCTGTTCAATAACATCTTGCGCGGTCGCCTGATCCTTGGTCAAAATAGAAGCCGCGCTGGGTTTCCACTCAATGCTCTTCTGAAAGTCGAACTGGGTCCATTCGGGGTCGACTTCACCGGTGGCCTGCTGGTCCTGCAAGGCCTCGAAATACGCGTCTAAACCTCCATGATTTTGGCCGGGGCGGAGTTCTACGGACGGAAGGCCCGAAGATGCTGTGCGTTCGGTGTGAAAGGCAGAATGAAGCTGGAGGTTAGAGAAGCGACCAAGTCGATTGGTCTTTCGTCGTACAAAGACAGGTCGGTTCTGTGAGTTGAGAACGTGGGGGTGGGCAGCAGCAACAACGGATTGGGCGTAACCGTGTGTCGTAATCGACTTTGCGAATGTTGATCCTTGACGGACGAAATTCGAGTATAGGGAGGAGTATATGGTGGGCATTTAGAAACCACCCAGGGGGGAAGGAAGACT
This sequence comes from Fusarium graminum, assembly GCA_013266165.1. Lineage (NCBI taxonomy): Eukaryota > Fungi > Ascomycota > Sordariomycetes > Hypocreales > Nectriaceae > Fusarium > Fusarium graminum. Next base: position 105,332 of record JAAGWP010000046.1, on the reverse strand, counting down.
ATGGAGCCTCTATATCAGTAACGAGAACAAATGGGAAAGCGACAATGCTGTGTTTCAAATATGACCATGTGTTGTTGGGAATATGCCTGAGGATTCGCAAAGCTGGAGTCGAGTCGAACGACTATGAGATCTGTGTCGAACCACGCGATACAGGGAGGCGTGGAGGAATAGTGGTGTGTAGTGGACCAAAAAATACAAATTGAAGTGGCACTTACATTAGAAAAGAGGGAGTGTAATCAATTGCAGGTTCATTTGACAGCAAATACGCCGTCAAATAAACGCGCTGACCAGATTGATAGATGAATTATAGAGGAGGTGAAAGATGCAAAGAAAGAATAGAAGAAACACTTCGAGTAAGATCGAAGAGAAAAACTATTACCGTCTGTCTGGGGGGTTGTCCTCGGGTATGAGATGGAAGACCAGTGGAGGGTGAATATTGAATGGACCCGGGCCTTAGGGTCGGGGGAGTGGCTGCCTTTTTTTCTCTTTGCCTGAGGTGCAGTGGAGTGGATACCCTTGGCAGGTACTGTACGGTACGGTACTTGACAAAAGCTGCCTCTTGAGCTGTAGCGGCTTGATACCGTAATCTGTGGGGAAGCCCTCGTCGAGCCCTCAAAACGGAGCTCGTCATGATCGATTGCCCACTGAATGGGTTTCCTTCACGGTCTGTTATCGCTACAAAGTACCTACAATCGTCGATGATGGTTGCGCGGCCGTAGCGGCCTTGTCGGGGGCGCGGAGTTCGGGTCGTTGTTGGCGGCGGAAGTGGGTGTCAACAGGGACTAGAGGCACTTTTACAGCGTGTGAGTGCCTGCCCTGGACTCCATCAGGAACGAGGCTTGAGTGGGAGGTTCTGGAATGGATGACTCAATTCGAGCCCTGTGCCTGTAAAGTTATTCCCAGCGGCCATTGAGGTTCAGCTCCGCCTCCGTCCCGTCTTTTTTTCTCCTGCTCCCTAGAACCTCCGGAGGCAAAGCTTCCAGGTGACTGACCGAATACTACGCAGAGCTTCAGGCAGGTCAAGGTGAGAAGGATGCCAATGGAAATGAAAAACGCATACCACCTCACTCAATATCCATTTGTGGGGGAACCTAATGCATGTGGCAACGATTCATACTGCTTAGTCCATTACACGCGCATTCACACCGATCATTGATCCTAGAAAAGATAGATGCTGGAATTCCCACCGCTCGCATGAACATGCGTATCCATGAGCAGAACACCCATTCTAGACCATTTGGGTCTGGCGGTTTGGAGAACCCGTTGGAAAGACTTGGTTTCGGGTCAACGTTGACCAATCAGCTTTCACGAAATTCAGGAAACTGCCAGTCGTCCAGCAAGTAAGGTTTTGTCTTCCTTGCTTTTTACAGTGGTATTTTGTGTTATCTTCTCAATCATTTCAGGCGCTTTTTTGCAGAGGTATCATATCGTCAGAGACACGGCACAGCGCACAACACGAGTAGTCAAAACGCATACACACGTATTCATAACGCATTCCTTTCCGTAATGGTGTGCAGCACTGACAGACCCTTTGGCACGCGACCCTTGATGACCGTACATGACGATTTAAGCGTACAGCGGAACCGTTTTTCTAGACGCATCATCATCAACAGGCCCAGAGCCAAGGGTCTTGACGAAGTCATTGACTAACTTTAATCTACCATCCAACTTTTTAGTTTCTGATGGTGGCTATGGCGAGAACAAACCGGTGCCTTTGGTCCAGCCCTCCCTGTCTTAAACTTCCTTAGATATTGGTTTCATTAGCTTTGATTGGTTGCGTACTTTAGTGTAGCATGTGTGGGAGAAGCCGGAAAACTCCCATGTCCAACCTGTCGGGTCAATGCCTGATGTCCCACTAGAAAGAGGACACATTTGTCTGAGTTAACCAGGGTAACTTCAATTTTGATCATCTTGACATTTTTTATTTTCTGTTTTCGTGTTGTTAGACAGGAATCATGATGGTGGAGCTGAATGATATTTCATGATGGTAAAACCACTAACTGACTGACTGGAAAATCCATATTAATATTACCGGATCCCAAAGTTACCAATGATGGTCGAGTTTACGTCCCATCTAGAAATACTCCGAGAGTAACTCCAGGCTTGGGGAGTTTACACAAGGTGTGGCAAATCTCCATAGACTCAGCCAGGCTGTATGAGAAAAATAACAAAAGTCAGCTGCTACCTATTCTACAGCATTGTTAATAATAAAGGACAAAAGTACCACGTTGTACTTTGTTGCTTGATACTTGTTGTGTGGCCAACCAACTCTTACAGGTTTCTCACCCGGGGCAGATAGTGCAACTCCGTCGACCCTCCGTCAGCTGTCCGTTTTGCCCTAGCCACAAACACTAAAACCAAAACAACAAATCCTTCATCATGACAGTGGCAACGTCAACAAGTGGTATAGTTTAGCCCCAAACATGGTTGGAGTCCAGGGCTGTGAAGCGGTGGCAGGGCTGCATGTAATTTTGGTCCGTCACATGGATTGCCATCAACGAAAAAGACCCGTTTACTACGGATGCCACGGATCAGTATGGATTGCAGCTGACAATGACATTTTCTCGCTTGAGGTAAATAGCCGAGTCCGATCGGGTGTAAGCATACGGACCGGCATTCTCGCTTGTTAACTCCATCAATGTCCATCTAGCGATTGGAGATTTGCATTTGGACATTTGGGTGTTAGTTAGCCCGGCTGTCAGTTATCAATCTGTGGCATTGCAGAGCGGACTTCAGAAACCCGTTTGCGCTTGGATGCGACACGGATCAAAATTACAGACGGCTTACGCCCAGCAATTACTGAAGAGCAAGTTTAACTGGATACATCAGGTTTATTGATGTTTGGCTTCAGCCTGCAATCTCCGACGCGTCACACAATACAAGCATACCGACGTAGGTTCGGTTGACCAAAAGTTTGTGACTCGTAGATTTAGATTGCGATGTGTATCACTTTGAAGGTTCGTTGTCTCAAAGGGATCATCAACGTGTTCGCAAGACCTTTTGCATACGCGTTCTACACTTGCATAGTGTTCTCGCGATTCCACAGGACAGCAAATAGCTCGTTGTTTTCTGTTGTCCTACACGTCGTTCTGTAACGTCTTTCTCCTAATGAATCTTGGGAAATATGAGTCGCAACCTGAAAGGGTTATTCACAGTCACAGGTCATGACAGGTGGTCAAGTAGCAGAGCCCCGACTAATTCTCCTAGTTTATCACGAATATCAGAGTTCCTTGGCTATCTTTGGGTATCATGGTGTAATCTCTGGTTACGCCATGTCGATCTCCTCGAATTTACGAGGGCACCATTAGTGATTCCATGCATCAATCTGTAGTATCGAAGACAACTTTGGAGCTTGAGGACTAAAAGCAGTCTAGACTAAACACTCACTTTATCGATAATGCGATATGCTGATAAGATTTGGTTGTCTCCACTCTTTATTTTTTCTTCACATGCGGTATCGAGAATATCGCAAGCCCCACGTAGAATCTCTATAGACCAACCTCAACAACATTGCGACTATGGCTGACGATGGAATGCTTCTAAATTTTGACCTGGGGTCGGGCCCTGTCAAGCCCCAGGTCAAGTTCAAGGGTGGACGTTGGCGCGACAGGAAACAAGCTGAGAAGTCGGCAAGATTGGCCTCTGGAAAACCATCTGAGCCCAAACCTTCAGGAGATGGACTTGAGGAGGGTAGATCCTCAAAACGCCAGAGAACAGACGGTGGAGGCTATGACGATGATTCATTTGATTTCAGGACAACCAATAGGTTCAATACGCGACCAAGACATACAGATAGCGACGGCCACGGAGGCGCCCACTCCGGACAACCTCGAAACCAGCAGTCAGATGGAAAGTCAAGACAAGTCATATCGCGCCTCTTCTCATTCAACCCCACTCAGACGACAGAAGCCGAAGAGAAGCAGGGAGAATGGACTGCCCCGGAAGCGACCAATGCGCCTCTATCAGATGTTGCCAACTTCGGCACCTTGACGATTTCCGCCCGACTTGTGGACGAACTTGCCAAGATGAATCTGGAGCGACCTACGGCCATTCAGAACAAGGTCATTCCTCATATGTTGACGAGCAGCTCCGATGCGTTTGTGCAGGCTGAAACAGGTTCCGGAAAGACTTTGGCCTACCTTTTGCCTATCCTGCACCGTGTTCTACAGCTCAGTGAGAAGGGTAAAGCCCAGATCCACAGAGACTCTGGCGCCTTCGCCATTATCGTCGCACCTACTCGCGAACTCGCCAAACAGGTTCACACAGTTCTGGAGAAGCTCATTCGACCATTTCCATGGCTTGTCTCGACTGCGATTACTGGTGGAGAGTCAAAGAAGGCAGAGAAGGCCCGTATAAGGAAGGGTGTCAACTTCTTGGTTGCTACCCCTGGACGACTTGCTGATCACATCGACAACACAAAGGCGCTCAACCTCAGCACTGTTAGATGGTTGATTCTCGACGAAGGTGATCGACTTATGGACCTGGGTTTCGAAGAGGACCTGAAGAAGGTTATCACCACATTGAAGTCAGTTGAGCCATCTGACAAGCTACCCGATGGAACACCACTCAAAGCCCTGCCAGAGCGGAGAGTCACAGTACTGTGCTCGGCTACCATGAAGATGAACGTCCAGAAGTTGGGAGAGATGAGTTTGGCAGATGCGACATTTATTGCAGCAAAGAAGGAGGATACCGAACTTGATGTAGAAAAGTCCGAGATGAAGGCACCCGCTCAGCTTCACCAGTACTACTCTGTTGTTCCAGCTAAGCTCCGACTTGTCACCCTCATGTCGTATCTCAAGTCCACATTCTCACGACGCGGAAAGACCATGAAGGCTATCGTCTTTATATCATGTGCCGATTCCGTCGACTTTCACTACGAACTCTTACGAGACCCCAACAACAGCGCCGTTACGCCCGCGGCAGGGTCCAAGGAGACTGACGCCAAGGAGACGGGATCTAAAGACACAGGACCTAAAGACGCAGCATCCAAGGAGGCTGAAGCAATCTCTAGGACAGTAGGAAAGGCGGCGTATATCACTTCACCAGCCAGCCCCGAGGTCGTTCTACATAGGATGCATGGATCGTTGTCACAGCCGATCCGTACGGCCACTCTCCGATCATTCTCGGCTTGCAAGTCACCGTCTCTGCTAATCACCACCGATGTTTCCTCTCGTGGTTTGGATATTCCTTCGGTCGACTTGGTTATCGAATACGACCCTGCCTTCAGCTTCGCCGATCATATTCATCGTGTCGGTCGAACTGCTCGTGCGGGTAGACCCGGTGACGCCATGCTGTTCCTCCTCCCCGGAACTGAAGAAGGCTACATCGAACTCCTAAAAGCGTCAACACCGCCAACACCACAGTCTTACGACTCTATCCTTCAAAAGGGAATGATGACCAAGCTCGAATTCCCTGTCGAGACGTCCGCGAAGCCAGAGGATGGGACTTCTTTCCATAACAAGGCCGAGTCCCTTCAGTTGCACATCGAACAGCGCCTTCTCGAGGACGCCAAGCGACTGGAGCTTGCTCGAAACGGTTTCAAGTCCCACATCAGAGCGTATGCTACGCACACCAAGGAGGAGAGAAAGCACTTTGACATCTCCGAACTACACCTGGGACACACGGCCAAGAGCTACGGCCTGAGAGAGGCGCCTGGCGGCATCGGTGCGGGAGTGGAGAGGAAGACCAAGAAGCGAACCAACAGGGGTGTGGAGAAAGATCCGGAGCAGGCTGCAGGAGACGAGAGGCAAAACCAGAACCTCATCAGGAAGAAGAGCATGATGTTGATGAATTCCGCAGCGGACGAGTTCAACATTGGTTAAACGGCGCATTCCTTGCTTGGGTTCGATTTCTTACTACGTAGACCAGAGCATACATAATCAAAAGCCGGGCATGATGACCATGTCCATGATTGTTTTTCCACCTCTCAAGGACCTTTGCATGTCCCTTGATGATTCTATCGCTGTCCTCCTGCGTACGCGTCCAACGTCATGACCTTGCTCGTTCCCCGCTCAGATCGCGGAGCAATGACGATGCAACCTGAAATCAGCATCTCCTGCATCGCGCAAGATCTTGATGTACGAGTTGGATGCTGCACAATATCAAGATGAATGCTTTGGTACTGTCGTCGACCAGTCACAGCCTCACAGTCTGACAGCTAACGGACGAGTGCGCCACAAACGGCCTGCGTCCGACCATTCAAGGGTCCAAGTTCCAGAACATGACATCAAAAGCTCACCACGAGCATTTGTCCGTAGATGCCTGCTAGCCCAAACCTTTTGCCCTATGAGATCAACGGGCCGGGACACCTCTGCATGTCTTCGAAACACCGGAATGCGTAATTATGTGTCGAGGAACGTCATTTTAGACATGCGGGAGGGATGCTTGTGTGGCTGGTGGGCAAATCGACATGGAGGGATTCATGAGTTTGACGTCATCCGGTGATGTAACTCTTGTGTTGATTTACGGACAAGATATTCGATAGATTCTTGGGGGAAGAGAAATACATTTAAGAGACCAACATTCCACTGATTTTTTGTGAATTATTTCTTAATCTACAAGATCTCAAGCCTCAAAAACACAAACACTCAAACACACAGACAACTCTACCAAATCATACCCACCACCGCCATCATGAACAACAACAAGACCAACGACGGCAACATTGGCGAGACCGTCGGCGGAGCCGCCAACTTCCTCACAAGCACACTGGGCAACACTGTCGGTGGCCTCGGCCGCACAGTCGGCAACGTTACCGGAGCCGCAACCCGCGGTGTTGGAGACACCGTCTCCTCAGCGACTGGCAGCACTGGCGCTCCTATCGGTAACGCTGTAGGCAACCTCGGCACTGGACTCGAGGGTGGTCTCAACAGCATCTCCAAGGGCGTCGAGGACGCAGGACAGTGGAAGAAGCCATAAATTACGAACTACCACGACGAAACGAATGTTAAGAAATGAAGGAAATTTTAATAATGCTGAAGATCACGATGGAGTGTAACAGCACTGGGATCTTGTTAGATTGAACCAATGATCAATATAAGCACAATACTTTCACTCCAACTGCAATGCGTTACTCGTAATATAGATATCGTAGTTTGCTGCGCAGACAAGGGTGATATGTTTTGCTCTAACCTCGAACTGACTATGCGGTTGACAGGACACATTATTCGTTCACACACACGCTGCAACCTCAGACAGAAGCGCTGACGATCTAATTCCGCCAAATCAACGCGACGGGATCCATAGCCATATATGATCTCGACTTCACAATATACCTTCTTCATGGCCCGGCGTCAAGCCAAGCACATAATGAAAAGAGTAGGTCTGTCAAAAAATTCCGCCCGTTATGGCCCCGAAGGACTATAAATCGCGAACGACTCCGCGATGTGCAATGCAGGCCGTTCTACGATGAAGATGCCAATGTTTGAGCTGGCGTCTTCCGAACAAGGTAAGTATGAAGAAGAAAGGAAAAAAGGATTGAAAGTTGGGAGGAAGCGCCGGATTATATAACAAATTTGGATGATCCGTGCGCACGTGAGAATCGGATCATGTCAGCACCTATACTGCGCGCCCCGGTTGCTCAGCGGCAGGTGGAGAGGCTCATGACTTTTGAATTTGGTTTACACCTCGCGAGTGAATCAATGGAGCAATCTTTTGTCAAAATTTCGGCGGCAGATGAAGCATGTGTTTGTCACTGAATGGCAGAGAAGCCTAATCTGGCTGTATTTCAAGAGCAAGCTTCGGCATATGTGATGATGGCAGCTTGACTAAACTTTATTGATACATTAAACTCCCATGCCCACGTATTGATTATGGCGCAGACTTATGTGTCCTTGTTAGTGATGCTTAACTATAAATGCTAAAGCCAAGCGTGAAGTATAATTTTCCCAGCTTCCGTATTGAGGGTTTATGTCCGAGTATCATGAAGTGCGTGGGCAATAGTGTTTGTCTCTAGGGTAAGTAGAGTTGCACCTTTGGTTGCGCGCGAGGTCGAACGATCCCCAAGCTTGGGTATAGCATTAGAAATTCGAAACTGCGTACGGATACCGTAATATGATACTGCTTTACTACTATAGATTGCGGAGGATAGACCCTTGTTGGCAAATTGCGATACTCAAAGACTGTTGTCTGTAGGATCATGCATTGTGAACTGGATTGGTCGCGTGGAAGCTAAAACACAGCGTTCAGTTTCATCCTGTATTGGAATTGGTTTGGAAACAAGACACGGCGTTCAGGAACCGAGACCAGGGTCATTTCACTTCTTTACCGACCGTTATCTGGCGTGAGTTGGGCCAGTCGGCTCAACCCCAGCCAACCTGTAACTAGACTCAGATATAGATCTCTGCTTCGCCGGGACAGTTTGCTAACACCCACAGTATCATTCTACCATGTCTCGGAACGTTTGACATGACGAGGAGGAACAAACATGCGGAGGCCTCGCAGTCTAGAAGATGAACGATGTTACTCTGCAATTGGCGGTAGTTCAAGATCCACCATAGCTATACGAACAGGGTGTCAGAATATTCGACTGTCTGGACCGGAGGCAAATAAATATCAGGTAAGTTGCTACCATGCTTTAGTCCAAAGTTGCCTAAGGTTTTCTGTCATTTGATCTGTAGCTGCTATATCTTTTGGTACCCTTGGGCCAGGGACAAATCTGGGGAGCTAGCACCGGTAGTCAACAAACTTTATTCATGGTGTTATTGCGAACACGGTTGAACCAGGTGTAATAGCAATCCGTAGAAGCCGCGCAATTATCAAATGATCAAGCCTTACAATAATACAGTCTGACAACCATTCTATACGACTACGATGCAGGTAATTGTTTCCTCGTCCTACAGGCAGGATATGTGCATGTCTGGAATTAGAACGTCAGCTTTCCGCCTACCCTGTGACGGCCCAGAAGGTCTGGTCTAGAGTCTAGACCTGAAGTCCAGACTTTCCTGGATATCACGGCAATGGCTTGCCGACTATTGATGCACAAGTGAAACGGTGCCACCCAAGCCAGGGCGCGTACGAAAGGGCGCCTGTTTTTGTTGTCTTAGCCGCACCAAGTTGCCGGCGCCAAAAAGGTCGAGCATTGAAGTCGACACGACAATAAGGGTTTTGCTACACAAAGAGTCTCGGCTGGGTTTGGGACGTCTTGGACCCCCCCCGTTTGATTTAGCGCTTCGCATAGAACCCCAAAGCCATTCATGCCGGGCCATCAGACTCTCCGGGACCAAAAGATTTGGTGCAAATGCCGAGTGGCTGTGTTTGAAGCGGCCGACTGCGTGCTTCATCCTGGTTTGAGGCTAGAGGGAAGCCCTTGCATCAGTGTGACGGGGGGAAGAGTTTAAGTTTACTTCTTTGTTGGCATCAATTGGATTGAGTATAAAGAGGACCAAAGAAACATTCAATTCGGTTTTGTAACATACTCATCTCTGCCTTCACCTTCAACAACACCTCCAACACTTGCTCACCTACCAAACAAACACCAACAACACCAACATCAACATCAACATCAACAATCGCAAACATGCACGCTCCCGCCGTCAAGCTTCTGGCCCTCGCCGCCATTCCCAGCGCCGTCTCTGCTGCCACCCACGTCGTCAAAGTCGGAGAGAGCGGCCTCAACTTCTCACCCCCTCAAACAAAGGCCAAAGTTGGCGACACTGTTGAGTTCCATTTCTACCAAGGATTCCACTCCGTTGCCCAGAGCAGCTTCGCCAAGCCCTGCGAGCCTTTGAACAGCACCGCCTTCTACAGCGGCGACTTCAACGTGAAGGATAAGGTCAGCGACAAGGTCTTCAGCATCGAGGTCAAGTCCGAGGACCCCATCTGGTACTACTGTGCCGTGCAAGGTCACTGCACGGGTGGTATGGTTGGTGCCATCAACGCTCCGTAAGTGCCCCCTATTGTACTCGTGTAAACAGTACATACTAACACATTAACCAGTACCAGCGGTCAAAAGAGCTTCGAAGCCTTTGCCAAGGCCGCTTCTGATGCTGATGGCAGCGAAGCACCCAAGTCAACCGGCGGCGGTGACTTCGGCTCTGCCACAGCAACAGGCAGTGCCTCAGGATCTGCTACTACCGGCACATCCACAGCGACCGGAACTGCTGCGAGTGCCACCGCAACAGAGAGCACTGGAGCAAATGCTGGTCTTGAGGCCCGAGGAGAGATCCGATGGGGTCTGATGACTTTCGGTGTCGCCATGGCCGGAGTCTTTGGAGGGTTGATGATGTAGGCTTCCCTCATCAGTAAATCGTGTGTGTCTTTATTATAGCCCAAGTTGGCCATCTATTTTGCTCCAGCTAGCGAGCCTAGCCACGGAGCATGATTTGTATAAGCGTTGATAGACCATTTCCAGATAATTTAAGCGTTACCGAACTGATGTGCACCTACAGACAAGTCTTGAAAAACTGCCTCGCCATGGTGGCTTTTCAACTGAAGATGTAGCTAATCGAGATATAGCAACATCCGTGACAGCATCTCCGTGTGTACTTGATAATGGCGTTTCAACGGAATACATTTCATCAACATCATGTATTTGGGCACTCGTATAAAATTTAGCTAATAGTGCACCTAAGATTAGTAAAGTTTATTTTAAAATTTAGGAATTTTTATCAAAGTTAGGCATAAATTTGATAAATGATCGGTACTTCTGCACACGCACTGTAATTGCCTATCTCATGACCTTCTGCTGTCCTACATGCCATCATGGAGCCACTCAAAAGTGTTCAATAACTCAAATCCAAAGTTCAAAGAATGAGGAAACCCTGAATTTGTAGGCTCAAGGGTGGTGTTGTTTGTTGCCGTCGAGTTTAAATGCTGATCAAGCACACGCTGAATGATGGCCTCGCAATCGGCACACACAACCCTGTTCGGAGAGCTAGGTCCGGCCCAGTTCAGAAAAGCAACGAGCAAGCTAAGTTGCTGTATGATGCTCGAACGTGAAAGAGCAAGGTTGAGAGGATGGACACCAGAGAATGTTGGCTGAAGCAGTTCCTGACAGAGTATGCCCCCTCCCGGAGCTGCATATGCTACCAGCTGAGCAGGTGGCGAATTAGAACAAATATCGATGGCCGCAGGTTGTGAAGACTTACAAGCCATTCGAAATTCCGCCTCATAGATGCAAATCGATTCTTGTGTATCCAGAGCATGACTGTCACCTTGACTAAATCAAAGCTAGTTGTTAATAACGAGCCATCGTCAACCGCAGAATGCTGAAGCATTAGTCTCTCTATGACAAAGATATCTCTTCGATGAGCGAGGTAAATCAGTATTCTTAGGTAAAGAACATTGACATCGATGTCTGGATTATCAATATCTTGGTAGTTAAAAATCAAATGTGAAGGCATCTCGATATATGCCTGAGTTACACGAGCCTTGATATTCCTACAGGCCCCGGGTTAGTGAATGATAGTCAATCTACCATATAGCTTACTGAAGATAGTCAACAGTAACACAGACGTCGTTACCAAGCGCGATTTCTATGACTTCGTCGAAGACATAGGCCATTTTATAACGAGCTCGTATATAGCTGTTGGCATGGATTTCACCCCTGGTGTTCCAGCCTCTATCATCTAAAGCTTCGTACTGCGCCATCATAGTATCCCTAGATACCATGCAGCTATCCGGCAGATCAGATGGCGGTAGGGATGAACAATAGCGGTGGCTAAGGAGTGGAGGCCTGCCCGTAAACGAAACCATAGATTTATCGTTCGCAAAAATATAGGCATAGATGAAACGCCTATTCTCAATGCAGAATGATGCGTTTGAGGGCTGTAGCATATCTCCGGAGGCATGAAGACCTAGAAATAGTAGCATAAATCAATGTTAGTAGCCAGGAGCTATTTGGAGAAGAGTGGGTGACTGTTACATAGATATACATAAGCCGTGAGAATTCCAGTATACAGGACCTATCATATCAGCATAAGAAGCTCAGGCATACGAAACAACCTTACTAGCATCCCCGTAAACCAAGGTCCCGAGGGCGGCCTGTCGACGGCAGAGATCGAGAAGTAGATCGTTACCGGCAGTGAAGTGACGCGTAATTTCGATACAGTAGTGCAGGTGCTCATGCGAGACCACAGATGACTGTTTGCCTTCTACCCATTGGAGCTGGCGATACTTCAGGGTCGATATCGCATCCGAAAGACCCTCAACGTGTGCCCATAAAAGACCAATTGATTCCCATCGAAGGTTTGAACCGCAGAACTGCGCTATCCAGTCGTTGAAATCATTAAAGGTATCCTGTATCGGCCGAGAGGTGTTGCGGCACAAGACATCTGCAACTTTCTCGTCAAACGACTCACTCCCTTCGAAGCTTTGAAAAAGCTGCCGCAGAGATGCAATGATACGTGATACAGCAGTATGAGACCAGGACGTGGTAGTTTCAGGGCCTGGCTGATCGTGATATACCATATGCGCATCTGGTCGTCCTGGGAGACATTGTAAAACACTAAGGCACATCTGCTGCGTGGGTAAAGGCAAGGTACGTAAACGGATATCCTCATCACCAGAACTCGCAACATCTGTGCCAGCAAACTCTGAGCCTGTATCAGAAGTCGACAGACTCTCTCGGGCCCCTTGAAAAGCAGAGTTGTAGCTTGTAAAGCCAAGGTAACCTGGACTGAATGCATAACCTCGTACCATTGGCTTCGTTGGCGGGGGTGATTGTGATCCAGACCCCAATTGACTCATGAGTCCTGGGCTTGATTGGCTCGAGCCCTGAGTACGTGGTATCGATGCTGTATAGACACATGCCTCTCCCCGTCTCTGACATCTGAAACAGGTAGGTTGTCTATGATCGCATGCAACTTTGCGCAAGCGGCACTGATCGCAGGCTTCCAGTCGCCCATTTGGTCGTCGAAGCAACCTCTGATGTGCGTTGTTCATGGCGTTGATGGCATCAAGTTCAGAGCATTAGTGTGTGTGATAGGTGAAACAAGCAAGTGAATGACGGGGTTCATATAAAGTATATGAAGAGGTACTATTTATTGTTGCAGAGTCATAATATCAATGGATATCGGACTACCTGCATAGGTATAGGTCGAAGAGTCACAGTGGAAATGAAGCACAGCTGAGCTTACCCGATCACCCAGGGCACTAACAGCGCTAAGACCAGAAGTTCAACCATTGGTTTACTCAAAAGAGCGTCTTTAATCGAATCTACATACATAGCTTGAGCTCTTGGTGAACAACTGTCATAGTTTTCCCAGAAACCTACTATTCGGTATCCTCAATTGAGGTAAATAGACCTAAAAAACTCAGAGAGAGAAATCGTCGTCATGAACCTACTCCAAACCTTGCAGGATTAGCGCGAGCGGATGCTGAAAAATGCCCCGCAGCCTTTTTAGCCCAAAATTTTCTGTCGCATTGGAGGTTTCCCTTGGTTCATCCACTTCACAATATTTGCGACAATGGGTAAAAAGAGCTTCAGGGTGCGCAACACACTACCCTAAACTTGCCAATTATATAACGCTGACATTCTCAATTGCAGGGTAAGAACAGAAGAGGCGGCGGCGGCGGCCGAGGCGGTGGTGGTGGCGGTGGACAGGATAGAAGCGGCTGGAGAGACTATGCTGTTATCCCCAAGGAGAACGAAAAGCTACAGCGCTTTTACGACACCCTCCTCCAGCTTCCTGAGGAGGAGAAGAATGCTTACTGGGAGGCTCTCCGACGCGAACTCCCCAACAGCTTCAGGTTCTGCGGTTCCAAGGGGTACGTTACTGTGATCGCGTTGACGCGAAATCGAAATTTGTCTGCTAACATTTATGCGCAACCAGCCACGCCGTCCTTGTCAAGAGCCTTCTCCAGACGAGATATATCCCCGAAATCGTCAAGATCGAGCACCAGGATGGCCGACCCGTCGAGCCTCCTCGACCTGTCCCTTGGTACCCCGACGAGTTGGCTTGGTGGATGACTACCCCCAAGAACGTCGTTCGCAAATTCCCTCCTTTCGCCGCATTCCAGAAGTTCTTGGTTTCCGAGACGAGTGTTGGAAACATCAGCCGACAGGAAGTCGTCAGCATGATTCCTCCCATGCTGATGGACCTCCGCCCTGGCATGACAGTTCTCGACATGTGCGCTGCTCCGGGAAGCAAGGCTGCGCAACTGCTCGAGATGATTCATCAGGGTGAGGAGGCTCGCGTGCGCAAGGTTCTACGATCTTACGCTCAAGAGGATGGTCTGGATCTCGGTGACGAAACCAAGGAGGAGATGGAGGCCGACCTGGAGGCTGACCCTAGTGATGCTGGACGAGCCACTGGAATGCTCGTCGCCAACGACTCCGACTACAAGCGCGGACACATGCTTGTCCATCAGCTCAAGCGACTTTCTTCCCCCAACCTCCTCGTTACGAACCACGATGCCACCCAATTTCCTTCCATCAGACTCCCCGCCAAGGATGGCAAGAAGCCCACCTACCTCAAGTTTGACCGTATCCTGGCTGATGTTCCTTGCTCTGGTGATGGAACCCTACGAAAGAACGCAAACATCTGGAAGGATTGGCAGCCCGGAAGCGCCCTCGGCCTGCATCTCACCCAGATCAGGATCTTGGTTCGCGCTCTTCAGCTCCTGAAGGTCGGTGGCCGAGTCGTCTTCTCTACCTGCAGTATGAACCCTGTCGAGAACGAGTCCGTAGTTGTCTCTGCCATTGAACGTTGTGGTGGTCCCGAGAATGTTGAGATTGTCGACTGCAGCAACGAGCTCCCCAACCTCAAGCGATACCCTGGACTGAAGGACTGGAAGATCATGGATAAGAGCGCCAGGATTTGGAGCTCCTGGAAGGAGGTCGAGGACTTCGCCAACGAGAGCGCTGAAGGTGTCATCCCCGGACGAGTTGTCGAGACCATGTTCCCCAGACTCGAGGGTACAGAGTGCGCCGATCTTCCTCTTGAGCGCTGCATGCGAGTCTACCCTCACATGCAAGATACTGGTGGTTTCTTTATCACCGTGTTGGAGAAGAAGTCTGAGTTCAAGGCTAGAAACGAGAACGAGACCAAGGAGACCAAGCAGCCTGCCAAGGCTGAGACCTCTGCTGAGGTATCCGCTGCGGCCACTCCTAATGAAAAGGCTACTGAGGAGGCACCCGCCAAGGAGGAGGCTCCTGTGAAGGCTGAGCCTGAGGTCGCAGCTGTTGAGGTTGAGAGCACACCCACCAAGACCGGAGAGGAGCAAGAGGATGTTGTTATGGATGACGCATCCACAAACGGCAACAAGCGCCCTCTCGAGACCGAGGAAGCTCAAGATCAGCCCACTAAAAAGGCCAAGACTGATTCTACCCAGCCCTCAGCTGCTGCAACCCCTGCCCCTCAGATCAATCAGGAGGGCAGCAAGCCTCGCCGAAACGGCCCCGTCGAGGAGGCTTTCAAGTATCTTGACATCGACCACCCTACGGTTCAGAGCATCAAGGAGTTTTATCATATCTCCAAGCGATTTCCCGACGACCGATACATGGTCCGAAATGAGATGGGTGAGCCCGCCAAGGCCATCTACTACACCAGCGCTCTCCTTCGTGACATTCTCACCGAGAATGAGGGCCGTGGTATCAAGTTCATCCACGGCGGTGTTCGCATGTACATGAAGCAGGATGCCCCCTCAGCCGATATCTGCAGATGGCGTATTCAGGCCGAGGGCATGCCCATTCTCCAGGGCTACGTGGGCGAGCCTCGTGTTGTGCACCTTCACAACAAGGAGACTTTCCGCAAGCTTCTCATCGAGATGTTCCCTCGCATCAATGATGGCAAGTATGAGCGCTTCGACGAGATTGGCGAGCGCGTCCGCGATATCGGAATGGGTTGTGCTGTCCTACGCGTTGAGCCTGACGGAACAGACCCTGACTTCCGAGAGCGCATGGCTCTGCCCCTCTGGAAGAGCATTCACTCACTTAACCTTATGCTTCCCAAGGAGGACCGATCAGCTATGCTGCTACGTATCTTCAACGATACTTCCCCTCTGATCAACATTGTTACACAGAACAAGACTGAGAAGGCCGCGGAAGAGTCCAACGCAAAGGAAGAAGTGGATGTTGCTGATCTCCCATCACCTGAGGAGCCCGCTGATGTGGAAATTGTAACGGAGCCAGCCAAGGAGGCTCAGGATGAGGAGAAAACGGAAGCGGCTTGAAGAAAAAGGCTCAATATGTACAATTGCTTCATGTTATTTTGGTGTTATTACAGTTTGAATCATGACAGGCATGAAATCTTGTTACAGATGATATAATACAAGGTGTCCAAAAGTCTTCGTCTACTCGTCTAATAGTCCCACAGTCCAGTGCACAATTCTATCCACGCCTTGCCCATTGATTGCGCTCACTGGAATAACGGTGCAGTTGTTGGTCCAGGCATCCTTGACACCACTTGGATGATGCTTTTCACCCTTTGTGATGCTGTCAAGGTAATGCTTGAGTGCCTTGAAATTTTCCTGCGTCTCTGGCAGGTCAGCCTTGGTTGCGACAACAAACCATGGCTTTCCAGCGATTTGCAGGCCTTGCTTTGAGTTAGAATCATGCTGAGTAGCTTCGAACTCCGGTGATAAGTTTATAGGTCCATCCAGGTCTGATGTGACATCCCAATCAATTTGTGAGTCAATAGCACGATCGGCCTCTTCCTCATCACGCATTTGAGCGTATAGTCCAACCTCACGCCAGAGCGAATCAAGAGCCTCGATCGCATTACCTGCAGAAAGGTCGATAACAAAAGCGAGAACACCAGCGCGCTCGACATGTCGCAGAAAAGCAATGCCCAGACCACGATCAAGATGTGCACCCTCAATCAAACCGGGAATATCGGCGATGGTAAAGCGAGTGCGCGGCTCATTTTCGACTGCTTCAGGAAGACCAAGTTGGGCGGGATAGCGGCGGTAACTCTTGATGGTAGGGCGACCAGAGTACTTGTCGAGAACAACTGTACCGATATTGGGCTGAAGAGTCGTGAATGCCCAATTGCCCACTCGAGTGCGGCTGTTCGTGATAGCGCGAAGCAAGGTGCTTTTTCCAGCATTAGGAAGACCGACAAGACCAACGTCAGCAAGAAGTTTTAGCTCAAGCTCGATCTTCATAGTGACAGAATCTTCACCCTTTGTTGCGAACATTGGGCGAGGGTGAGCTCGTGATGTAAAGTGAGGATTTCCCAAACCACCAATACCACCGGTTGCAAGGAGAATTGGCTTAGGAGTTGGGCGAGATAAGTCCAAATGCACTGTAGGCGGTGGTTGCTTGAGAAGTCGAGTGCGCTTGGGCAATCGAGGGAAGACAGTGTTCTTGACATCGGTTTTAGACAATCCGGGATACAGAAGCCATTTGCGGCGCTCGGGATCCTGGTCTTCTTCTTCCTCCTCTTCTTCCATCACCTCCTCTTCTTCATAAGCTTCTTCGTCTTCTTCCTGCCGCTGCTTTCTCTCCAAAGCTGCTAGGCGTTCCTCCTTTCTTTTTTGTTTCTGCTGAGCGCGCCACAAGCGCATGTCCATCTCCTCATCTGCAGTCGGATCTTGGCGCTCCAGCTCACGTACGACTGTTCCCACGGGCACGGTTATGATAACATCTTCGCCCCGTGTTCCGCTCTTTGCGCTTCCCTGTCCATGTTTGCCGCGACCAGCTCGAATAAATCGCTTACGAGCTAACTTATGCAATGAGGTCTCTCCATGCGCTGCCTGGATGTAGACATTTCCGCCGTGTCCACCATCGCCGCCATTGGGAGGGCCCTCCTCAAGATAAGCCTCGCGCAGAAAAGAGATACAGCCGTTTCCACCATGGCCAGCGTACAAAGTCAGGAATGCTTTGTCGGAAAAGCTTGGGGAGGCATAATCGTCAGGAGCAGGATTAAGCCGTGATTGCGGGAGATCGTTCACGGTGGAGTTGTAGCGACGTCGAAGAGCTGTTGCGCCAGCGGATGTGTGCCTTGACAGGAATACGGAGGGATAAAGAAATGGAAGAAACGTTGATGACGCGGTTGGGCACCGGGGGGCCATGTTGTAGTAACTAAGTGACAATTCTGCCGCCGAATTGAAACTGAGAAGTTGGATACCTACCGGTGATGTCTGATGAGTCGTCTCAAGCTTGGTAGAATTTTGTCAGGGTTCCTGATTAGATAAGAGGTCCATCGAGGGGTCGTAAAACCGCCCAGATGAGCATCAACGGAGGGCTGAAGAGGAATATGAATCCATTATCAGTTGATGTTAGCGTTCACTGAGCATATTTACACAGATATCAGATTTTCTATAGGCGCAAATTAGACAATATTATTGTGTTTCATTACCATGCTTCATTATACCATCTCTTGCGGTATTCAAGTGGTATTTGTATAAGTCCCAAAGGGGAAAGAGGACTTCAGTGAGGAACGACAGGCAACTGCCCTGAACCGAATCTGTGCCTCAGGTCTCAGCTAGGACTAACGAGGGAAGGCAGTGCAGTTAAGATTCCCTCAGATCTCCAACTGCTTCATGTTCTCATCTTTCCTCTATCTTTCTTTGATCCTCCGTTCACCACACCCTCGCTAATATCTTGACGCTCTTTCTGGTTCGCCGTATCACAGCCGATTGCCACTAGCCGATGCATCACGCTCGCGGAGCTTGCTTCCCGGCAGTAATCCACAACCCTAGAGGCGACATTCATTACCTGCTGCGAGAACATATCGCATACTAGAAATACAAACGCAGTTATGCTACGCTCCACAAGTCCGTCCGGTTCTCGATTATAGACAAATATAGCCGTTCAAGGATCTCAACTCTACTTCGACGATACTCCCCGGACCGTTCGACGCTCGTCTGGCATCGACCCAGCGGGATCCTGCAGCTCGCCCGGAATGGCCCATCACTGGCACCCATTGCTATTCGACCAGCAATGGGCTAGCCCCAGCTCCCCGAGCTTAACAACAAACGCCTGCTGACGCCAAAATGCGGTGAATCGGTATTGCAGCAGCTGATACAGCCAACGGAGCCTCTCGTGTTTCGATTGTTAGCTCTTCAGTGCTCCCTTTTGTCTTGCTGTCGGGGTTCCTGACAATTGACCGATCCTCATCTTCATTCGTCGATCATCAGTAAACGCTTCCTGGCTTACCTCCTTCAAGCCCAACCGACTCCCCATTTGTCACGCCCAACCATCTTTTGGATTCTTTTAAATTCGCCAGTGGGCTCAGCTGGTGGCTTCTGAGTTATTTCATCACCCTCGAGTCAAACCACGGCCTCTGTCAGTGATCGACTCTTGTTTTAAGTCCACCTCGTCTATGTCCCACTTACCCCTCCAAATTTGGTGATACTACCGTACTACTGCTTGTCAACACCACCCTTCCTGGCAACAGCGTATGAGCCGCACCATCACCCAACGACAGTTCGCCGCCATCGACCCCTCCCTTGTACTCGTTCGAAGCCATTGGGCCAGCCTGCATACGATCCGTGGTCCCGCATTCGAGCCACGACTGTAGACGTGGTCAGCCTGTCCTCATTCGATCTTTCCACATAGCTTCCTTTGCTTCCCCACGCGATTTCTTCCATCTCGCTCTTCAGTTTCTCCCTCCATTGCCAGCTCGAGCCCCGAGAGCTGCTGATGCTTGCAGGATACATCCGGCTCCAGCGAAACAGCTGCTCTCTTTCCCCAAGTTGGTGCTCAACGGGCAAACCAGACCAATTTCCAATCCAGTGTTGTTATCTCTTTACCGCCACGCCGTCAATCAACTTTAACACGGCTCGTGCCTTTTAACTAGGTCCGTTTTAACTTCTCTCTGTCATCCTTATCCCTACTGCTGCCCCCATTCCCTGTCTTCCCGTTGTTTGATCTCGTCATTGCAGGTCCTCTCCTACGCACACATAGCCTTATGAAAGACGTCTGCGGGGTTGGAGGGGGATCTCACGTTGCTGTCATGAGTTGACCGTAGCTGGATATCGTTTCCTGCTCGTCTCTTACACTACGATCGTCCACTTCAACTCGTCGTAAACCAATTCCCATGGTATATCAGCTAAGATGTATTCCAGAAGTTATCGAAATCCACATAGTGGCAAGTCTATCTTCAGGATGGATCCAGACTGCGCGATATGTCACGCCCCAGCCAACATGGCATGTGAGTGCGAGGCTAAGGGTCTCGATGTCGCTGTCAAACAAGCCGAAGATCGCATGATGCGATCGATATATAGTGAAATTCGGTATGCAGTTCTGGCCTTTCCGCCATCCATTGAACCATATCTGACTGTACCACTTCCTAGTTCCTGGGTTCGAGGGCACGCGCAAGATTACATACTTGAATACTTCCGCCTCCTGACCGATCAACGTAAAACAGCCCATGCTGCACATATGGACCGAATCACTGCCCACGCTTATCACTACTATCACGCACCGCCTCATCCGACGCAAGTTGCTGAAGCACAAGCTTCGCTAAAACGCGGTATCGACGAAGACTGGCAAGCAAGTGTACAACGGTACCCTGAAGTGCTGGAATATTTCTTTGGACTTGTTGAACTTACGCTACCAGCGGAGGACGAGCCGGCTGTCAAGGAACCACCACTAGGCCAATTATCAACTTCAAGAAAAGTAAATCGTCGGAGTGGCGGCCCTCCCCCTTCTGGCCCTCCGGCTGCAATTGGCCCTCCAGGATATCGTGGTGATCCAGGCCAGATGCATTCGCAGGAGCCTCCTCCTCCTCCTATGCCCCGATCCGACCGCCGAACTCCCGGTCCTGGAATGAGACGACCAAACTTTGGGGCTGTTCCGCCGCCAATGCCTGGCGGTTACAGCTTCCCTCCTCCATATTAAACGATCGCGTGAGATCGATACAATAATGCTAAGCATCTATAGATGCGGAGTATACTACAAAAATTCAATATTACGATTTCCACGAACATCACGACCATTGCATAACTCGGGCGTGGAGTATTACCGGCGGAGAAGATTAAGGTGGCATCATTACTGGGGTTTTTGAAGTTTGGGCTGACGATGCCATTGCTGTTCTGAGTAGAAACTTTCCCGGCATGGCACTTACTTTTTCTTGGAGTATCTGGGGTTTACAAAGTTGGGCATTTTTGACTGTGTATCTGAATTACAAAATACCACGCCACTGAAGGCAAAGTTACGAGCGACACACAAGCTCATTTGCGTGTTGACGTACATTGCGCCGAAGGAGAACGACAGCGACGTCTTGGTTGGACGTGCGAAGGATTGTTGAAAAGAGGGGTACGCACCTGAGGTACTCAGTATCATGGCAATAAGCCGAACCGCGGAGGACAGACTAATGCCAGGCTCATGCAGGCGTTTTCAACACATCATCTGCTGCAGTAAGACGACGGCGATGTCTCAGGCGACCGCAGGTGCACGCATGCAAGCAACAGAACGAGTAAAAAAAGAAAGTGAAAGTAAAAGTAAAAGAGTGTTACAAATAGAGAGGCACAGGAGAATACATGCCCAGTACGTGCCCAACTCAACCTTTATGCAAAGCGGCAGGTTTGGCCTCTCATGACCTATAGGTTCTTTTCATAAGCAGCAATAAGCCGTTGACCCGACCATAGGGTTTAGATCTACAGGAAGCCCGATAACCGAGAATCATGTCACGCAACTAGGACCAATGCGAATGCACCACCGAATTGAACCAACTTTTTGTTATTTTCCTTGCGCATGACTCCAGTAAGAAGTAGCGCCTAATTACAAAAACAGCACGAAAAAGCGCTTTTTTAGATTCGAGCACGTGTTGAAAAAAGGGGGAAAGAGGAGTGACGTGGGAAGTGGCCCAGACAACAAAGTTGAAGGGTCAGGTAACTCAAAACAACGTTTGATAGACTCAAAGTTGAGTTTAGTATGCCGAGTCAGAGCGCCAGGAGGAGGATTTGCCAGATTGCGGAGGAAGTGAGAACAGTACGCGATCATGAGAAGAGGGTAAGAAAGAGTGAGCGCGTAGAGGGGCTTGTATAGGGCCCTGCATCGACGGACTGGGAGGATACCGGCGAGCAATCAAGTCATGCCAAAATAGAGGTCTACGACTCCTCCTTATCAGCAATCGAAGTCTCCTTCAGCTCAGAAGTAGCTTGCTCGACCTTATCGCCGTTAGACTCAGCGGCCTCGAGCTCAGCAATTTCCTTCTTAGCCTTCTCGATGTTCTAAATCGGTATTAGTACGGCGTTGTAGGTATGTAATAGGTGAAGGGAACTTACACGTTGAGTCTGGGCCTCTTGGTCGTTCTTCCAGAAATCAAGCTTGGCGCGGACCTTCTCGGCAACCTCGGGGATATCGGCGGCGCTCATAGGAGGGTCAATGTTCATCGCAGCGCAGTCCTCGACAACGGCTGGGGGAACGTTGAACTTGTTGGATGAGCCACCGGCACCACCCTTCTTGCCCTTCTTGCCCTTCTTCACGGCAGGAGCGTATTCCTCCTCGCGATCCTCCTTACGGAGAAGCTTAGTACCCTTGAGAGCGGCATCGTCGACAGTTCGCTGAGCTTGAGCACCAAGACCAGTATCGGCCATGAGAGGACCCTTCTCAACCTTGTGGTTAGGGTCGAGGAACTGGAGCAAGCTGTTGGCGCGGCGGATCTCATCAAGGTAGGCAGGGTCGCTGGCATCACCCAGACGGCGCTCAGCCTCAGCCTTCTTGCGCTCCTGGTGATAACGCTCCTGCTCAGCCTTTTGCTTCTCACGGTAACGCTCACGAGCCTCACGATCAAAGGCCTGGTAAGCCTTCTTCTGTCCGTAGTAGTCATCCTTAAGCTTGCGGATAGCAGTGTACTTTTCCTGCTGCTCAGCCTGGAGCTTGGAACGCTCATCACGGAGGCTAGAGAGGCCCTTGTAGGCCTCATCCTGCTCAGCCTTGATGGTGTCAATCTCAGCCTGTATCTTGTTGTACTGGTCAGAGAGAGCTCGCTGCTCAGGGTCATCCATGCTGTCCTTGATCTCCTTGATCTTGGCGCGGAGGTCGTCGATCTGCTTCTGAGAATCTTCGAGCTGGCCGAAGTTCTTGCGGAGCTTGCGTAGGCTGGAGATGTCAGCCAAAGCCTTCTTCTCATCAACCAGCTTCATGGTGCCGGAGTTGACCTGTTTGTCAAGGGAAGCAATCTGGTTGTCGACATCCTCAAGGCTCTTGTAGGGAACCTTGGCCTTTGCTGTCTTCTGCTCGGCGATGCGGCTTCGAACTTGCTCATCGAGGCGCTTGATCTGGTCGAGCTTAGTAGTACGGGCGTTCTTTCCGCCGGCCTGCTTCTGTCGAATTTCGTTGGCCTGAGCAATAAGTTCTTGTCGTCGCTTCTGGGTGGGGTTGGGCTGGTCCTTGTTCTTGTTTGGCATGGCAATCTCAATCTTAGCCTTGATAGCAGCCTGCAAGAAAATAATTGTTAGTGGATGTTAACCCCTGGTCCAACTACATTTGAGGCCATAGATATGGGACTCGGTTTGGCAGCCAATCCGTGTCTAGCGTGAGAGGGAACTGAGATCGTACCAAACGGTCCATTGAAGCCTTGTGATCCTTCTCAGCCTTTGCGAGCTGCTCCTTGAAGAGGTTCTCATCTGGCTTGGTAGGTCGGACGTGACCTTTGTCCGCCGCAGGGGCAGGCGAGGTTGCGGTTTCAGCCATTGTGATGTGGAAGACGAAGACGAAGCGAGAGAAGCTAAAGTCCAGGAGCGAGATTGCTCAAGGAAGAGAAATAAAGGTAAAGGTGAGGACGACACGTGTTGCAGAAGTGGGAGAGGGTTAAAAGAGGAGGAGAAAAAAAGAAGCCCCCCAAAGTATAGAGGTTAAGTTAGCTGTGCAGTACTTTATTAGCAGTTGAGTTTCTGGACCCGTGTCTCTTGCTTGCCAATGATTTGCGACCTGTTAAGTTGCCCGTTGGGGCAGGCCCGTGCTCCCCTGAGCTGTCTCCCGCCAGGCCTGCTTAGCCTGTCTTACTCCTAATTTAGTGGAAGTGTCTGCTGTCTTTTCCTTTCTAGGGGGTGCCCCTCCCTTGGGATTCGGGTCCTTCCCCTAGCGTTCGCTGACCGAGGTCACTGAAGGGTCCTTCTCGGGGCCACTGAGTTTCGTTGGCGCCCTTCTCCACCCAGCACCAGGGGTTCGATCCCGCCCCACCTTCCCTGGTTATGGCTGACGACCAGATACGTGGCGGTGCGTATGTGGCGCTGTGCAGTCACATGACCCTTATCAGTGCTCAGACCCGCTCAAAGAAGTTTGGACTTTTGCGGCGCCGATGCAAGGCTGAGCGAAACATTTTTGACGACTCTCGCGATCACGATTATTCATTCATTTTGCCTATATCAACACGTCCACTGATACCACACACCACCAGCAGAACTGCATTTAGAATTCATCTTCATCATGGATATCGACCACGTTCCCACGGATGCTAAGTCAAAGGAGGTTGTTCGGCTTTGGCGGGCATGGAGGACTGTCCATGAGATGGTCGCCGACCGAGTACGTTTATCTCAAAAGTCCTGGGAAGGGGGAAAGGAGAGTGCGCAACGCACACAGTCGCGCAGCTCTACCGTGTGCCTAGTTCAAAGCTGACTTTGTAAAGGAATACGAGCTCGCAGAAGAGGAAGTCAAGATCTCGCTCGAGCGCTTCCGCGACGAGTACTGCAACCCCGACGGTTCCATCAAGTAAGGCCTATCATACTTGCGATTACGAATAGAGAGTGCGTGGAACTAACCGAACCACCTACAGCCGCGCCAAGCTCCAGTTCTCCGCGCGTCCCAGCGACAGCATGATTCGCAAATTCACCCCTCCCGCGACAGCAGCCAACCCAAACCCTGCCGCCGACTGCGGCCCTGTCTGGGTCGAGTTTCTCGCTGATAAGACCTTTGGTGTATCCCAGATTCGAGCATTTGCTACCTACGTGATCACGAACAACTACAAGACAGGCATCATGGTGACACACGTTCCTCTCTCCCCTGCCGCCCGCAAGTCTTTGGCTAGCGTTGAATCTCTCGCCAAGATTGAGTGCTTCCTCGAGGACGATTTGCTCGTCAACATCACCCACCACGAGCTTGTCCCCAAGCACGTTCTCTTGTCCCGCGAGGAGAAGACCGCTCTGCTCAAGCGTTACCGACTCAAGGAGACCCAGCTGCCACGTCTTTTGCAAAAGGATCCTGTCGCTCGCTACCTGGGCCTCAAGCGTGGTCAAGTCGTCAAGATTATTCGAAACAGTGAAACGGCTGGCCGCTATGCCAGCTATCGATTGTGCGTATAGAGACCTTACGAGGTACTATCTTGAGATGAAATCAAAGATATATGCTGTTGGATTTGTCAAAGGAAAGAGAGGGCTTCTGATACGATGACGGAGGCGTCAAATTGCACATGAAATTCTAAAAAGCTGGCGTTTCAGGGGTTCTAATTACATTGCGCTGTGCCATTGCGAAGCCAATTGCGGAATAAAACCATTCAAGGGAGCTGGTCACTTGTCGTGTCTGGTGTTTGCCAACCTTCTGTGTGTATACCGGCTAAAGGAATAATTTGAAGATCAGTGTAATAAGAAAAAAATAATTATTCTGACAGGAAAGTGTAGGAAAAATGACTTCACTGTTTGACTTGTCACGCCGTTGATCTCCCAAGAAAACAGTCCGTAAATTCTCAACCAAGTTAGAATTAGATAAATCATATCAATGCCATTAAACGTCAACTTGGCTTTCGCCGGGGTATATGTAATCAATATCCACGTCATCCAGACGGCCAAAACCAGAAGAAGAACCCTTAAACCCTTAAACCATAATACAACCTCCACGGTTGTGTTAATACCAAACCCAAAATCCTACCCCATGCTGAAGCGCGGCATATATCCATTCTTAGACTGCGATATTCCAGTCCTGTCAACCGTAAAATATCCCACTGTGATGCGGTAGCGCACACTGCCGTATCTATACCTAAAATGTCATGCCTAGCAAATTCATAATGCAAAGCTCGCTATTGTTGTAAAGGAAAGGTAATTCAAAACGCCAAAATATCATCAAAGCCGTTGACTTGTGCCAACCATTATCGTCTGCTTAACTGAGGAGCCCACCAGGATCCCGTAGCTCTGTCCCTGACTGCTCCTGTGCATCATATCGGGACTCCGGTCGAGATTGTGGGATCGGCTGTAGTTCTGTCCCCCCTATTCTGGACTTGGCGCGAGTTTGTTTCGTATTCGTCGGTCCAAAAAGACCACCAAGATCTTGAAGCAAGGCAGTTGAACCTCGGCGGAATCCCCCTGAACTAGCTGGCAGCGAAGGCGCAGGAGGTGAATGAGACTTGATTGAATCCCTGGACGAATCGCGGCTATTGGCCCTTACGCCCCCAGGGCTTTCTTGAGGACCATCCAGCAATCCGCCAACGTCAAAGAAAGAGACCCTTCTTGGCGGCACGTTGGTCTCGTTCTTCGAAGGAGAGAGGGGATCGTGTGCAATCAAAGAGTCGTCGCTATGTTCCGCGTTGCTGCGTTGTCTCTGCGGGAACTGCCAGCGCTCCAGGTCTTGATCAAGTTTTCGAACAAGCGGAGCAGGGGTGTATTGTAGACCGCCGTTTTCACTGGAATTATCAGGCTGGTCTTGAAGTTCTGGGTCAACAGTCATGCCAACGTCCCGCACAAGATCTTCATCGCTTCCCCAATGTCGATGCAGAGTTGGCCGGCGAAGATTGAGAGAGGGATCGAGGGATTCGGCAAGGGATAAACGGCGGAACTTCTGCTTCTTGAGACCTCGATCACGCATGAAAGATCCCAGTACCAGTGAGTTAGCTGCAGCGGTAGCAAAAAGAATTTCGACCGAGGCCAAGAGCGATCGATACTGCTGTCGGCCGTTATCTTCAATGATGTGTGGGACTCGGTACAGAGTAACCCCAACGACCGATAAACTAAGAGAGAAGAGAAGAACGAGTTGAATCTTCCGCTTGACCGTCATCCCGCTCGTTACGATAATTGGAATGGGGAAGATGACGAGCAACAAATCAGTCAGAACGTTGCAGACTGCCATGGTAAGAAGTTGCACGTAGCCTTGGCGGCATTGGCCACCAGGATCAGGCAAAACCTGCCAGTAGTGCCTATAAGGACGACATTCGACGAAATCGCTGATGACGACGGCAACGAAGGTGGCTCCGAGAATAACACGGATGACGTACAAAGACCTTTGCCATGCCCGCTCCCATGTAGCTCGGGTCAGTCGATGGAGGAACTCGAGGACTGCAAACTTGAGTACCCATAAGCTATTTGAAGTCAGTTTGGGGCGTTCACGTTGACGGACAGACGTCGAAAGTTATCAGGGACTAAGCAAGGGATAGAAAGGACGTCACATACGTTGCAGCGTAGAATATCCGACTAGCGAGTACAAGACCGCTGCCAATAGACTTCTGACGCAGTTGCTCCTCAGTAAGCTCAACGTTATCGAATTGAGCGTTGTTGGTTCCGTAAATGAGAATGTAATGAACGCATGCCATCCGAGCGTACAGAGGAAGCAAGGCTAAAGCAGCAACACGATCCTCGGTGAATAGTCGTTCAGTTCGAATAAAGCGGCCAGCAAGCCGCAGGAGAATGATAAGTGTACAAAATGATGTTGCCCACCAACAAACGAGTAGAGTCGGCTTATCATATTTGAACTCGCGAAGAGCTGGAGGTTCCGAATAGAGAGCCATATTGCGTCCCAGTCCGCGCTCGTCGTCCTCCGCAGAGGGCTCGACGAGCGAGGTCACGAACAAGAATTGGATGTTAGAGCTCGGTCGGAAGGTGAACCAAGAATGAGACGGGCAGTGAGAAACGTCGCAGCGTTGAGCCGGAAGTCAACCTTAAACTATTCGAATAATTCACCTGGACATAAGGCCGCCGATGTGGGCAGGTGAGTGGTAGTATCGACAGTTTAGCGCAAGAAGGATGCATGAAAATCGTGGACTGGTCGCTTCGCGATGGTTGATGGCCTGTAATGGCGACCGTGACTGGCGATGTTATACAAAGGAACGAAATTTCGCCGTATAAATAAGTTTTAACACTGAGTAGGTAGTCGCGGCTGTCGAAAGACTTAATGGTCGATATATCAGTTCGAAGCCGAGTTAAAGTAAGTGCGCGAAATATTCTACGATAGTTGTTCGCTGTGTGTTGCTTCGTATGTCGTGTCGCGATCGGTCGGCCACAGCCAGGTAGGAAGCAGGCCTGGAAATATAATGAAGACAGAGTAAAGTCTGGAGGAAGTAAGTCAAGATAAGAGGAAGAGTGGAGGCAAACAAGGTGCGGTGGTCCCAGAGATATTGCGGAGGTGAACGTTATGTGGGCGAATCGACTTGTCCCGGTTGGGCCCCGGAGGGCACAGCAAGTTACCGTAGCGTTGGTGGTCGAGTCTTTTGGGGTGCGTAGCACACCACTAATCGCTCGCTCACCCAACCCTATGGCCCCCAAGGCCCGCGAAACCCGTCATCGGTTGGTGGACGGAGGGGTGTTGGCCGCAGCTAGGTGGAGTCTTAGTATCGATGGATGATTTAGACAGATAACGACAGGGGCTTTTAGCCCAGAGCATCCATAGCACCGGGGGCCTGGACCGATGGACAATTAGGGTCCTAAACACCCTGATGCAGATTCTAGCCAGCTAGCGCATGATGTCCAGATGCTATGATCTTTGACAGCTGGGCAAGATCGACAGTCATGACTGATAGAAACTGGGCTTATTAAGTAGTGTTTGAATGTGCCAGTAAATGAGTACAGAGTCGAATCAGTCCATGATCACGGGCATCGAGCGTATGACAACAAGGAACTCGAGTCTTGGCATTCCTATCGGGCCATAGAGGAATTGGTGTTGGGTGACTGAGCCAAGGTAGAGGGGGCAGAAGAAGAGCGCGAGTGGACATTGATACTGTGTCAACGCTAACATCATAAAAGCACAATCAATCTTGATGGTGTACCAAAACATCGACCTTGAATAACCTCCCTAGCGACAGCCATGCACAGCATACCTCTTATGAGGGCGCCAAACTCTCACCAGTGAAGCAGAGCAAACTTTCTGACAATTCGTAAGATACTTCTGTTTTGCTAAAACTCAATAACGAAAACGGCGGTGTTGTACTTGAACATGTCTGTCGATGGGGATAGGCCGAGTCCCGCTCTTGGTTCGGCGCAGGCATGCGCTCAATGCCGATATTGGAGTTTGACCTCGACCAGACAGCTCGGCGTTGTGGTGGCTGTATCCTCAACGGGCAGAACGGGCTTCTCTTCATCGTTTCAAATTTGAGAGTCGGCTCTCGGTACAGTTCCTAGCGCAAGCCACCAAGCTCTCGGCCTTGTACGGCTGGAGCTAGTCATGTGAGGACTTGTCACTTGCTCACATCTCTGTAATGTTGGGCAAAACGGAACTTCCTCGTGGCAGGCGGGCGCGGCTCCGTTGTCCAAGCTGGGCGATAGCCGCATAACGATAACGGTCACCGAGGTACTGCTATCTGTCTCTCGATCTGTTTTGTCACCGAAGGATATTATAAGGATACTGCTCAATCAAGTTTGACCAGGGTCGAATGGCGACAGAATGCGACACTGTCGGGTTATATCCAAGAGCCATTTCACGTGCCATGCAATATGGAACTGCCCAATCTGTGGAAGCTCCCACTTTGCCGCGCTGTGGCTGGGCGAGATCCCATTCCACGTTGCTTAACACGCGACACACAGTTTGGGCTTCCCCTAGTCGCAGCCATTTCACTGATTCGGCGACGAGAGCGAGCCTGCTGCTTCCCTTCTGCCCTTGCCGTACGGTGCAGTTGTGATACTGAACGGAGAGCGGCGGGGAGGAAATCTGATCCAATATGAAGCTCGCATTTCCCCCAGGTTTCCATATTGAAACAAGGGTCCAGTCCAACGGCCAACCAGTCACCAACTGTCTGTCACATCACGCGACAATACAACGTGGGTTACCGGATTGTGATAAGAAAAGTACGTTACCCCCACGCTATCCTGACCGTTCTACTGGGACTGATGCGCTGGGAAGGTGTGTTCTTTTTTTTGGCAAGGAAGAGGAAGAGGAAGAGGAAGCGAAGCAACTTCATGATGAAGAAAAAGTATCATGCAACCGTAAAGGCCGTGCGCTCCCCTACCTTGAGTTTGATGGACCGTACGTACCTGGCGTGTCAAGCGTGCGTAGTAGCGCGGTTAGTGGTTATCTGATTCATTCTGCTGCCTCCTTCCTCCTTCCTCCTTCCTCCTTCCTACTTCGTCCTCAAACATGAACCCGAGGCATCAGGGATCTCAACCACAGCCCTTGTTCTAAAAAAACGGGGAGCCAATGTCATGTTGATTCTCACTGGAATCAAAGCAATTGTCCACACATTGCATCTCTCCTTATCTGCAAGACTCCACATACCACGGCGCAAGCATCAACCTTATCTTTGGTACCTATTTGGCTTCCTAATCCTTCAATCCACCTTCAACGCCCGCATATGCGGAGCAAACTCGCCATATTCGTCTTCTCTGTTCACAAAAGATACCCACATCAAAACATCAGCCCAAACTAGCGACTCGAAACTGTATAGTGACACCAACTAATCGTAATCTCATGGGCTTGGGCCTGAATATTACACAGATACTATTACATAGATTGTCTGACCCCAAGCTTGGCCATCAATCAATAGCTGTCAAAGGGATCGTCGCCGGGCCCGATACCCGCTGACTTGAGTCAACTTTTTAGGCGAAATGCCAGATTCGATATGGCCTGTCATATTGCCGCACGTAATGTGCAACGTCGATCAACGGCCGCACACACTTGGCCAATGCTGAACTCAATGCTTACTTGATCTTGATCTGCCAACTGAGCGACGTCAACATTTAACAGTATCGTCATCACTAGTTGACTGTCAACAGATTCTCAATCGCACGCCTGCCGCTACTCTGATGTTGCATAATCTTTGGTTCACCTGCTTCGCTGGGCCGCTAATGAAAGTGCAGACAAATAGCGTATGTGTCTAACTTGTCTGGCTACTTACTATACAGTATGGAGGTGCGCCCAAGACGACTTTAACCGGCATCTCCACGTGAATTGTCTGATCACTTACGATGATATAGTGGCTCCGCTAGAAGACCAAGAGAAATATGGCGCGAACTATCATAAATTTCCTCCATCAGTCCGCCGTTTTCAGGTAGCTTTGGCGAGTCAGCCACTGGCTGACTTGTCGTCTTCGTCGGCAGTTCAAGATGGAGATAGTTTTGTGGCTTCATCCTCCTCCAGCCACCATTCTTACTTCATGCAGCACCGTACTTAGTCTTGCAACCACGGGCTTCAAATCGTTGCATGTACATCATGTCGAGGTTTGCCGAGATGACTTTTGGTTCTATCTCCTTCCTCTCCGGGACGCGGAACCATTCACTGACTTTGGCGACTCTGGACCTGTGCGGCATAAGTCGGCTCTTGTTGGCTTCTACATTGATATCCAGCCCTGCCATCACGGGTCGATCAGGGACCAAGTTGGAGCCGTGCAGTCAGTGCGACTTTGCCACCCTTCCCACCTCCTCCCTGACCATTGCTCAACTGCCCCATTGGGATACAGCTCGCATATCTCTAACTAGTCTAACCTCAACTCCTCGACCACAGTCTTGATCTGCAATTTCCCGGCTTGGCCCCAGTCCACACCCTTCAGCTTCTCTGCTGTCACTTCCTGTTCCCCAAGCACTCCCCAGAGCCCATCCACCACCATACTCCTAACCTTGGGCCATGGATGGTACATCATCGCTCCAAGACGTTTTCTAGCTTCTTTGATGCCCATCTCAGCACCTTCGTCACTAGTCATTGATGCAATACCGCAGTAGACTTTAATACACGCCTCAAGCTTCCGCACGTTGCCTGACTTGTAGCCTGCCTTTTGTGTCAACAAGCACAAGTTGCGGAGATTGACATTGCTCCTCTGAAAGAACTGCACATGGAAGAGAAATGCAGTAATCTCTAGAGTTGGCACAATGACCCTGTCCTGGCCTTGTTTGGTCTTGAGGTTCTGAAGCATTGCTTGACAAACAAGGTCCAGGTTCTCCTGGCTGGCTTCACAGAAGTCACTGAGCGCGGCTCGACTCGCAATGATTAGGTCTTCGTTACCTGTATCCGCAGACCCGACAAAACCGGACATGAGTTCTGACATCCATTCATTTGGTTCTCCTTTGGCAATGTCGCGAAGCAATGGCCGGAGACGGTCTCCAGTATGAAGATTCAGAAGGCTATAAAAGTATGCTTTGGAAGAGAAGGTAAGTTCGCGAAACTGCTGTGCATGGCTAAAGAATAGTCAGTGATTTGTTGAAAGGCTCATGGCTTTATGTGACTGGGCATACCTATCCTCGAGGATCAGTGCTACGGCAGCCTGAGCTTCGGGACGCACTCGGTCGAGTTTCTCAGCAGAAAGACGGAGAGCACTGAAGAAAAGGGCTCGCACAGATGCTTCTACCCATTCTCCTTGAGTAAGCACCTGATCCAGCTTGTTCCATAGTTCTCTGACAGCTCTGAGAGCATGCACGCGGACATGGGATCCGATGTCGCCTCGAGCATTAGTAGTATAGTCATTCAGAGCCTCTGCGATTAATTTCAAAAATAGCAAAGGTTTGTTGTGAAGAACGCAGCTCTTGGTCAAACTCTGTAAGATAGCAACTCTAGTTTCTACCTCATTATCCCATGACCATCGTGTTAAGATGGCTTGACAAGTGACATCTTCGGACAAGTCTGCCAGGGGCTGCGCAATTGTAAGTGCGGAAAAGTAGCCGCTGCCATGTGCTGCAGTTCGGCTGGTCGGGCGACATTGAACAGTGTCTGCCCATTCGCCCAGGAGTCGTTTCCTCTCAGCCGGTATGGAGAATATCAACAAAACGAGTGAAGCGGCAGAGGCTGGCTCAATTGTCTCTTGCTCGCCTCGGTTCAACCAGGTTGGGACAATGGCCTGCAATGCTGACATCAAACGCAAAATCGTCGCACTTCGATCCCCAACGTGCAAATCGAGTGCGGATATTAGCTTTAGGTATCCAGATACATTATTGTGATGGATGAGTTCATGGCCCGGGCGACGAGTCTCTTGCAAGTTTGTGCCGAGAACTGCAAGTTCCATTACAGGCACTGCTGAGAGAACAAGGCGGCTTGCGGCCTCCGCGAGCAAATCTGGTCGGCGATAAGCAGTCGAGTGTAGATTTTCCAAGACTCCCGAGACTGTCGATAGAATATTATTGATCAACGCGGGGTCATATTGTGCTGTGCCTGGGCTAGATAGGACAGGGAATTTGTCAAGAACAGCAGAGAAGCACAACAACAGGCCATGTCTCTCCTCAACCTGCCGCGGCTGAAGTATTTTGAGACGATCAGAGAGTAGCTTAACAGTAGTTCTGAACCGAGCAAGAGGATCCCCAGACTTGGAGTTGGATAGTTCATAAGTGAGAACACCAAAGGCAGCACTAGACACGCGTCTCGAGGCTGCATCAAGGTCACCAATGCCCCTCCATCCTAAGATAGTATCGACGATAGCTTCACCATACTGCCTTGATAGTCGAGTCGCATTTACTGCCACCTCCTCGATCGCTCTAGACCTTCGCGCAACAGCGTGGTAATCAACAGTCTGTACCACCCAGATACCTTGTTCCACGGTGTCTGGGTGACGTCCAACCAATTCTTGCAGTGCCGCCGAGGCCCCACGCCTAATATTGCCCGCAGAATCCAGAGAAGCAGTCACAACTAGTTCTGTTCCGAGGACTTGAAGAATGGAGCTTGCTGCTGGATGGGCCTTGGCCGCGAAGACAGAGTGTGTAGGAATTGCCAGGAGCTCATCACTCGTGTACCGACGTGCTAAAGCCCAAATGCCAAAACAAGCAGCATCGCGTACACTGGTACCAACACTGCCCCCAGACATGCTTCGTTGCTCAAACGAGAGGCCAAGGAGCAGAGCGTGGACGATGTCAGACAGCTGTTCAGTTGGTGGAGACCGCCTGTACAACAGATGTGAGAGCGTGAGCATAAGCCCATGCCACTCGAGATTGTTCACAGCAGACAAATCCCTGACTGGTTTGCCTCCAGCCGGTTTCGTCCAGAGAACGTTTCGATTCAGCGATTCAAGAACGACTTCGACGACTTGAGAAGCCATGTCAGGGTCTAATTTCAAGGTAATGATACTCAGAGACTTGCTAGCTGCAAACCGGACAGGGGTGTCGCCATCAGACACTGATTCAAGAAGATATCCAATAGCGGTTTCTGTAAGCTCAGTACTAGCCATATCTTGCGGTGTTTGACGTAGACGCAACACGACCACGGATCGGATAACTTTCAAAATCATTTTCCTTGCAAGCGCAAAGGAGATGATAGTCTTTGAAAGTGCATCTTCACCGGCAGAAATTCCATGGATCGCGTAAAAGATAGCCGACAAATAAGGGTTCATGTCAGAAGTGTCCGACGATGCACGTAAGACCCCGGCGAGAAATGACAGAATTCCAAGATAGAAATATGTTCTTTGGGGAGGCTGGTCATTATTCGGGCGTAAAGAAGTAAGAGACCAATTCACAAGACTCTCGAGCACGCCAAGTTGCTGCATGTCACGGCGAATAGACATTCTGACCAAAAGGGCCTTTGCGGCGTCTCGTTCCTTGCCAGGAGTGCCGAGATACTTGATAGCAAGAGGTATCATTCGCACAGTAATAGCAGGGAGGTTTTCAGGCCAGACTAGTCCCGGGATATCGGGTGCTGTAACATCCTGCAAATCGACGGATGAGATAGTTGAAAGATCAAAGGGTGCTAGCAAGAGATGTGAGAGCCATAGAAGAACGACATAACGCTCCTCCCATGACCATTTTCCGAGGACAGGATCATCGGCAGACGCTTGTTCCGACTCTTCGATGGCAATAAGTAGCAGTTCTAAGTACTTGGCTTCGACGTTGAGAAAGCGTACAATGACCTTTTCCCCACGAATCTTGCAGAATGTGTACAAGATTTTGCATATGGCGAACTCAACGGAAACCAAAAGTTTGGAGCGGGATGAGAGTGCCTTTCCTCGATGGCGAGTCTGCAAATGTTTGAGGAATGCCTCAGCGAGGAGGGGAATCCACTTGGGTAGATAGGGATCCAACAGCTGAGGGAGTTCTTGGAAAGGGTCTAGAAGCTGGAACAGAGCGTAAGCTTTTGTCCCCATAGAAGCATCACGAATCACAAACCGAGTTAGTCAACCGGAATATCTCCTTTGCTCGCACCCGCGAGCGGACTCTGGTGCCGCCATGACCGTCCGGTTTCCAGAGGAAATTGTGAAGAGAGCGGTCAAAGTCACCGAGAAGGTCTGCCGAGATCTTCTGCAATTTGATGTCGAAATCCGCTTCTGGGGCATCCATTTGCGCTGATTCAACAGTGCAAGCAGATTGTTCTGTTGGTGTTTGCGAGGACTAGGAAGCTCCTACTCAGACATGTTCTGAGTAAGAGGCGGGTTGGCTGTGATGCCTTGGGAGATGAGCGGGTCCAGGTTTTTGTTGGCAGTGATTTGGCCAAGAACAGAGCCAACGGGGAACTACTTGTGGGCTTTCAACTACTGATAAATACGAAGCATGACTCTCAAATAGCAATCTCAGAGCGATAGCGATTGTATAACAGAAAGGACTGATGCGATAAACCTCCATTTCTTGTGTATCGATGTTGGTACTTTCCTCAACAACGTTCATACCTAGGTAGGTAGGTTCCATTGAGGTTATGCACTGTGCGTATGATATGAGACTGTGCAGTATATACTGTATTAGGTAGAGGTAGAGACTTAGGTAGGAAGAAGAATCCAATGTAAACATCCATCAATCGATAATTAATAAAAATGTTCAGAAGAAAGATTATGTAGGATGTTTTTTCAAGTTGTATTGTATCGTTATTCTGGTTCAATCAATTAAGATAAGACAGTTGCAAAAGTGTCTATGAGTGCCTCAAGCCTCTATCCATCCATCTCTTGTGGTATCGTTCTAGCTACCTTGTTTTGTCCTCCCGATCCTCTAAAAGGGGTATCAACCATTAACAAATAAACTGAGTCACAGACCCTGCCCTGTCTGATGCTCGTGAGCCGTGGGCTTCCAATGCCCAGTAAAAGCATCCAAATTCGCCAATAAACCAATCATTCAATGATTTTGAACCCAACCCATTACGCCAAGTCAATCCATGACTTTTACTCTTTTCCCATTTTGAATCATAAGACAAAACACTCAAGAGACAGCAATTGCTGCTACAATAGCGTCCAAAGCGCTACTGTGTGAAGGGCCGCTGGCCTTAACATAAGGCCCAGCCCAGGAGACTCCAAGCAGGCCGTCGTCGTTGCGGGCCTTTCTCCAGATCGAGATGGCATTCCTGGTGATAAACTTGCGGTACAGAGGCTTAGGTGAAACAGTATGAAGGTATCGAAGATTTCTGACAAAGATGCCCTTGAACTGTTGTCCATCTGCGCCACAGTGACCATCTTTGAGCTCACAATCGTCAGTCTCAAGGAGGATGCCATCATCGTTGGAAAGCTCCTTGATGGCAGCGTGTGCAATCTTGTGAGCCTTATCAGTGTATGCTGTATCGCCGGTGGCCAGCCGGAGCTCAACCAATCCACCAAGAATGACGCCCTGGTTGTAAGACCATGTTTGCAAACCGTTGTTCTTGCAGTCGCTGGTCAACCCATCATTGATCAAACCCTTTTCGTTGATCAGGCCGCTGTCGGAGAACCAGTTCCACTGCTTCTTGGCTATGTCCAGGTATGTGCTGTTGCCAGGAACGCGTCGTGCCAGAGACGCAGCAACTGTGAGGTAAAGTTCGTTGGCAATCGCAGCGTTATATCCTGATCCTTCCTCGCCCTCCTTCTTCCAGCGTATACCGCCGCAAGAGGTGCCAGTGCCAGTCTGCATATCGTTGAATATGTCCTTGGCAGTCTCGAGGTATTGCTCGTCTCCGGTAGCATCTGAGGCCCTGATCCATGCCAGCGCCCACCATCCTTCGTCATCGTAGAATTCGTTGAGGAAGTCATCGAAGCCACGCTTTCCAAGGAAGTCACGCTTCATCATACAACCAGAGCTTGAGTCTATACAGTAGGCGGAACTGACGAGGCCGTTTGTCATGGTCTTCATGCTGTGGATGGTTGTCTTCTGAGCGTTGATGAATGTGGAAGCGAGGATACCTCCAATGTTGAGCTTGTTGCTTTCTTCGAGGCTTAATGTGGCAAAGTCACTGAGAATTGTGACGATCTGAACGACTGTTAGCCTGAACAAGACTGGAATCCAGATCCAGATATATGCTGTTGTTTGGGTACTCACGTTCGCGCTACTCCACCAAGCATTGTCCCATACGCCAGTTTCTGAGTTGTAAAATTCATTGTTTAATGTTTGAATCGAGGTAATAGCTTTTTCGGTGTATGTGGTGATTCCGCGGGCTTCGGGTCGAACCGAAGTAATGAAAGTTGTCCGAGCGAAGAGGTTCGCCCAAGGAATATGCATATTGAGGAAATAATTTTTAAGGAAATAAGATCTTATAGAATCATTAAGAGAGGAAAGAAAGAAAGAGGGAAAGAAAGAAGAATAAGGATATCAAAAAAGGTACCAGACTTTTAATACACTCTCAGAGTTGTATGAATCAGAGACAACAGCAACCGCCCGGATATGAGTTTTGGAAGAAGACAAGAGCTCTATATACAAACAAAGAAGAGCCCAGTTAACATCTGAAGGTCAAAGTTTTTGTCCCCAGGTGGATGCCTCTTTGTCTAAGGCCACACCAAACTCCCCATGACTTGCATTGCATTGAGTGTTTCCTGGCCGTGGCCCGCGACTAACACCACGCACGACCCAGTGTAGCGAGAAAGCCCCAGGGGTACAGCCAATGCAGCATGATACCAGCCAAGAGGTAGTGGAGCATGTGGACTGGGCTCCCGGAGGAGGGACCGTCGGTGATTGGCGAGAAGGCGGCTGAAGGTGAAGATGCGACTGGCGCGAAGTCGATCTTTTCATGAGTTGTCGGTTGTGATGGGGCGCTTGATGTTTCATACAAGACTGCCGGCTCTTACCCCTGACGCTACAGGGGAAAAGCACTATTTTTTGCCGCTGCGGGGCCTGCAGTCTCAGGGCATCGGCCCTCCACTTTGGACTTGGAACGGACAGACAGACCTTATCTTTTGGTCAGAGGACGTGCTTGACCTGATACAGGCGTTAACTCAGGTTTACCTACAACTGCATCTTCTGCTCTTTGGAATTTCCAAGGTTTATCCTACAAGTCCATGTGAAGAGTATGTTCTCCAAGTCTACCCAAGGCTTCTTCATGAATTGATTGTAAAGCCAAATACATACATAGATCCCTATAGACGCTTGTTGACGAGTCGTACCAAACCCTGGCATCTATTTCTGTTGTGCTGTCATGGCTTGGGAGCTGGGGTCTCATGTTTCATACCAAAGTCAATGTTATGCAAATCGTCCCCATTAACACCAATAATACATAAAGATTATAGATCTTGACACTTGCCTGATCGTCCCATCCTGTTCTTGTTCATGCCAGCGCATCTAGTTGGACAGCCCTAAGGGTGACGGTCTTGCTAGTGCTTCTGACGTACTAGATATGCATTATCAAGCTTGCACAACACCGGGTTCATTTTCTTGTTATTCCGTAACACCAGTCTGTAATACAATATCCTGTCTCTCGGGGCATATCGTTGTCCACCGCAACTTAGCCGCTGGATCTGCTGGCGCTTCTGCTCTCTTCCATGTCTCAAGCCTGGATTTACGGAAGTCTTTGATATCAAGCCTTGCACAAGGGGATGGAATTTGGAAGCACGGTGTCACTTGTGTCCCGGTCGGAAAGGGACCTCTAAAAAGAGGGCCTTGTATAAACGCCTTTATCGGGTCCGTGGTTCTCGACGGCATGTTGTGAATAAAGTGCCTGGTTACTATATTCAGCCAGACGCCTGACAACTGAGACTGACCCTGGCCAAGAGATTTTTGCTGGGTGACATTGGGAGACTAAGAGGTGGCAGCGATAGATATCGCATTATCTTCCAATTTTAAAGCCTCTGCGAACAGAAAATGCAGTGTCGATCTTTTTAGCAACAGCATGCATAGCCCATGATCAACACCTCGCATTGCTCAGCTCGTTCTCAAGAGGCAGTGATTGTCGATAGCGACCCAGATGTTTCGTCCAAACCCTCCGATTAGGTTGAAACCCACCTCGACGCATCGAAAAACTTGGCAGGTCTCGAGTCGGAGGCACAAGAATCTGGGCATTCTCGTTATCAAACGAGCCGGTACTTTGCCCAAGATGTATTACCTACTCCCTCAGTCAGACCACCGAGTTGTGAGGACCGACTACGTAATATTACCTTATCCCGATGATCCAAAGTCACAGCCAACCAACAGAAAGACAACAGAAAGACAACAGAAAGACAACAGACGGCCATGTTCCGCATTTAGTATGGCAGAAGCAAAGCCGTCTTAGCGTCTAACATCCAATATGGGTCTTCTCCCCTTTCTATATTCCCCGAGCGTAGCAAACCAGAGCTAGGGGAAGACAAGTCCTGAATAAAAAGGCTTCAGCTTTTGTTTTTCGACGTGTTGTATTCCAAAGAACTACATGATGATATATTTGAATTAAGAGTATTTAATAAAATAAAAATGCCAGGACTTAATGCTACCAAGTGCTCTCTATAGCTCCATCAAGGTCCATGAAAACATTGCGATCGTGACTTGGTTGAAGTTCAGTTCTATGTTCGTTTTTCTCCACGGAAATAGTCTAGGTACTGATCGTGAAACAAACATTATGGATCGAGTGGAGTTCCACGGTGGTTCATGCTTCAGTGGAGCTGAGGTCCCGGCCTGCAACTGCCCTGGAGATCTCCATCCTGCAGTGCAATAGGTGGGTGCAGGTGCGCACTAAATCTAGAGCCTCACTCACGCAAGGCAGGCGTGGCTTCCTTCCCGCAACCTTCATATGACTGACAGGACGCCAGCTACGTTGTTAAGACAGATGTATTTTCTTTTCGAGACGTCACCTCTCGCAACGCATTACTCGCCCAACTCGTAATCTTGGTTACGCCGCTACCTTTGCTTTGGTGATGTCAAGCGCGCAACATGTCAATATTCCGTTCTTGTCTTGGCAACAGTCAAACCACCCGGCAGGGCGGATATCGTGGCGCTTAATTGACCTCCACAAGTCCAATTGAGGATATGACTATCGACGATACCCTCGTTCGTTGGCTTCTAATGGTCGACTTTTTTTTTTTTTTTTAGATTTGACAAATTAGGCGCATCTTTCTGAATACGGCGGTTCTATTCTTATGCGAGGCGGCTGGCGTCTTTCAGCTCAGCTTGCATCCCTGGCTTCGGCCTGCGTTCTTGAAAGTTCCAACACCAAACAGCATGTGCCAATGCCGAGTAGCCTTTTACAGCCAACATACGCAACCAGGCTACCAGGTTACTCTTGGCACGATCAATCGGACCAGGTCAGGGCAATATAGAAATTCAGACCAAGTTACAAGTCAAGATGTGATACAACAAAGCAATGAAATATTGCATATCCTCGGGTATAATGCCCAGACGCCTAACGCCCATCACAACCAACTCATCCTGGCTATTCACACATTGTTATATCTTGTCATCGAGTTGTCCGACCCGATCACTCTCGCCCATATGCGCCGCTTGAAATCGGCGCGGGAAGCGATGGTATCTCGTTACTGCTGACGGAGCCTGCTATACTTCCGGGTCGTCCGGCCCGGCTCGTTTTGCGCGACGAGAACCGGGACAAAACAGATAAGGACTTGTTTCTCTCGTTGCTCAAGATACTCGCTCTATCAGAACCAGATTTACCAAAGTCTCGCAGTGTACCTATGTCAATGAATGCCTGGGGAAAGATTCCTGTCTTGCCCTTTGCGTTCGTTCCAGACCAGCACCAATATTCTTGATAAGGCCCTATACATGAGTCAGACCAAGATATTCCAAAACCAGACATACATGATCTGCTGGGTCAACTTACAACTGATATTGGTTATGATTTCGT
The DNA here is from genome assembly GCA_013266165.1 of Fusarium graminum. NCBI lineage: Eukaryota > Fungi > Ascomycota > Sordariomycetes > Hypocreales > Nectriaceae > Fusarium > Fusarium graminum. The sequence continues at coordinate 64,477 of JAAGWP010000046.1, read as the reverse complement.
CTTTCTCGAACTTCAGCCAATCACCTTTGACTTTGTCCTTGTGGTTGAACTTCCACCTCGCGGTAGCCTGAACTGGGCTTAATCCATCCATACTCACTTCGCTGGGTGGTGGTGGATCCAGCTTCAAAATCTCCGTTGGAATACTGGCCAGTATGCCATCATGATATCCCATAGCCCACTCGCCCATATATTTTGCGGGCCAGGACAGACCGACAATTCTCGCATTCAAAACCAATTCCAGGGCGGGAGTTCTGTCATACAGGAGTCGTTGTCCATACATGCGACGTGCCGCTTCTTTGCTGGTTGCGGTTGGGAGATAGCATATCTCATCGGCCTTCTCCATAACAGGGTGTGTTTCAACAGGTGATTTAAAGTGAAGGTCATAATCATTTCTGTACTCAGCGGGAATCTCGTCCTGCTCAATCACCGTGAACCCGGGGACGGCTGGCAAAGGACGGGGATGGCGTGCAAGGTGCGCAAAGAGGGCTTTCTGACTAATAAACACAGTTGCATCGCTTGCGTGGAGTGTCTTTCCTTGGAATATACAAAAGATACAGCCATACATGACATCGTCTGGGCGCCTCGTTGGCAAGTGGGACTTTTGAAGGAAGCGTAATCTGTAGCCGATATCATTCTTGATGAAATTACCACGATCTTCAAAACTGTCAGTATCATGCTACCAAGTCATGTTCTTCTGGATTTGGAATGAACGGACCTGCTTTATTGACGTCCAAATCAATTTCATTAAAGTCGAGTTCAAAATGACACTTGACGCATTTTGCAACTGTCGCAACCGAAGCGAAGCCCTATGTTTATCAGCAACTAGTGGCAGACTGATGACATGAAAGTGACATACTGCTTTTACCGTCTTTCGGACTCCCGCTCCTCCGTTGAGGATCTCCTTTGCACCATCACAGAAGCCCTTGTGCACATAGAAGGAGCTCTGCGGGTTAAGTTTGCAGTCGATAGCAAAGGGATTTGGTGGATGTTCCTGAGCCCTGATCTCGGTTTCAACAGGAATGGGAAGATTATCTACCTCAGGAACCATCACCGGCCGTACAGACTCAAGCGTGCCCTGGTAGTTGTTGACCGGCGGAGGCTTGACCTGTAGAGGACTTATTTCTGCGGTGCCAAGAGTGGGACTACCATCAACAACTGAGTAGGAAGACTCGCGGTTATCTGTGAGGGGAGTGGTCACTCCATCAAGTCGTCCTGCATCAAAGACAGAAGAACCAGTATTGGTTTCAATCGATTCAGGACGAGACTGAGGAAGTGAATGCGTACGAGGAGGGATCGTTCTTGGAGTAAGTGAGAGCTGCGGCAGGTAAGCTGTGCTGGGCCGGTCTGAAACACCATCTTCGGGAATTGAGGTGGACAGAATGGAATTATGGCTCGAATAACGACCCCGCGGCGACGGGAACACGCTGTATGTCCGTTCGTGTGTCGTGTGTTCCATTCCCACCGAACTGACTTGGGAGTCATTACTATATTGAGATGAGCGGTCTCCTCCCATCCTTAGTGGGCGAGGATGAAGCTCTCTACCTTGATCGGGGCTTAGAAGTGGTGAGACGGGTTCCACGGGGGATTCAATGGGGGTCACAGGCTGTCTCCTTTCAAAAGAAAAGTCATCTGGGAAGTGACCATCATGAGAAGGTGGTGAAGCCTTCACGTTAAAGTCCCACGGGTTACCGGACGGTGGTCTCGGAGGCGGCTCAACTGGTGTAAGTGCAGCCTGCGGCGTATGACCGGGTCGCGGAGATCCAGCATAGAGACCTTCGTCTGGCCCTGACCGGGACTGCATCATGCGCCGCAATTCGGCAGTGGCTGCTTCAACAGTTGCGGGATCATTGCTAGAACGGCTTTCGGAAGCGAGCGAGGCACTTCGCGGGGTGCCCTTTACCAAGTCGGGAAAGGGATATATGGATGGGACCAGAGGAGCATCTGGTGAGATAGGTCGTGATTGTGACCCAGACATACGGGTCACGATGGAGCGACTGTCATGATCAATCAGAACTTCGAGCTTGAGGCGCATGAGGATGTCGTAGATCTTGGGGGCTGCTTTGCGCGACAAAGCTTGCAACTCAGCAAACTTGTCAGGCTCGAAGTCATCCAGTTCTGTATAGTCCTCGAACTCCCATAGAAGTTCGTTCAATTCGGTTCGAAAAGCGGCGATTTCGTCTATACAACCGAAGTCAATCAATGCTGATCTGATAGCGAGCAGACGCTTGGCGCTACAAGAGAACGAGGCAACTACTTACCGTTTTCCTTGAGGGCATCTAGAAAGTTGGAGCCATATTCGTCAACATGCTTTCGGCACAGCGGTTCGATCTTCTTCAGCGCACGTTCGCCTTCTTTGACAAGGCTCTGGGATGCTTTGAGCATGGGTTTGTCATCGCCAGCATTCTCTATAGCCTTTCGGCCTTTGTCGACGATGTCTCGAAAAGGCGAGATAACGAGGTCGGCTACATCATCCATGGTGAGCTTGAATAGGTCAAGACTCGAGAACGACAGAGTGTGCGCCCTGGTACGAACGCTGTGGTGGAAGGCAAAAGCTGGAGTGAAGATAAGGTGGGCTTGTAAGTCAATATGAGGGGGGCTGAAGAACCTAGACTAGGAGGGGGATCATCACACGACAGGGAGGTATCGGGTAAGAAAGACACAACGATTTTAAGCGACCAGGCTAACTTTGGCGGACTAAGGTTGAAAGAAGAGGAAAATGAAGGGAACCAACATGGGAAGCTTGCATTTGGACTATGCTGCATGGTGATGCACGGCAAGGTATGTCCTGGCCAGGTTGGGTTGGGCTGGGCTGGGCATTCACCAGGGCGGATTACACCAGCGTCCGGTCGAGCTGAGAGCTTGAATCAACAACAGTGCAGGGACCTAGTCCTAGCCTGGAGTCCTGGACCCTTCCTTTGTTGCCCATAGGCTTTGAGACAATACTGCTTGACGGGGCGTCAAGCGGCATGAGATGTGCTGTACTACGACCATTGGCTGACCGGGAGCCGGGTCTCGGTAAGATATGGTTCTATCCCCGAGTCTCTGGGTAGGAGTCGCCCGAGTATTGGGAAGCAGGGAGTTTTCTTGCTGGGTTCTTGAAGCAATTCACATCTTGAACGAATTGACTAACAGCGTGATTTAGCTAGCGCAACTTGAGCGACATGGGGGACAGTCCTTCCAAAGGCGGAGATGCTCCACAAGCCGCTGCGCACGTTGACGGATCTGTGCAACGGGATTGGGGGGCTTCCTCTTAAGTATCATGGCCTCGTGCAGCAGATTATACGTGCGATTACTTGACACTTTCAGCGAACATTCGATCAAAACTGCTCGGTCAATATTCTGAGTAAGTCGTGATAAAAAGGGAAAGCTCGACTAGGTAGTTAGTCAGAAGCAGAAGTGCTGACCGAGAGTGCTTTCAGGTGGGAACATGATACAAGCCGACTGTGGAAACTATCAGACACGGTTGGATACCTCCAAGCGACCATAGCAGGGGAGGGAAAGTAGCAGGTTCCTTGCCTCTAGAGTAGATGGTTGCTCCAAAAATGTGTTGAAGCCATGCCCTGGGCCATGCATGAGAAACACCACAAGGTGGATAATACTGGGAATCATGGGACAAATCTGAGTCAGTAATGCAGATCCGGGTCACGGCACTTATCACACAAAACTTTACTCGATCCCTCAAAGCTAGAAAGAATGTGCTCAAGGTGGATGAGGCAAATTGCAGCTTTCGTAACTGCCGGCTGCGCCAGTCTCAAGGTGTGGATGTTATAGCCCATAATGTAATAAATTGATTACCCTACAGTTTGTCTTTGTCAATTTTGTAAGTATTTGCGCGGTTGCATGCCCAACAAAAACAATGGCAACTCATGGGACTGTCATGTTGGCCTAGAATAACTCTTCTTGCCCGTTATCCCGAAAGCCTACCGACACATGTATTGGGCGATCATTCGGTATGTACTCAAATGAGGTATATTCTATGGCACAGCCTCCGCCCTGTTAAGGTGACATACGTGCCGAATGACGCTCTGTTGTAGTGTTTTGTCATGGATGCCTTGCCGCGGCGTTCTGCGGCACGTGCTTGCTTATTCTGATCTCCATTTCTTTCCAAGGCAAGATGTTATTGCCAAGCAGAAATGTTGGGGGCATTCAGAACAAGAGGCTTGAAATAATCATCGATTCAAAGTACAACCGCACCGTTTACTAACGAAGCAATTCCAATGGATCCATACCAATCATAAGCTCATAACCGTTCGTATGCTATATCCATCTCAGCCAATCTCCATTCCTCGTTATCGTTTTGTTCGCTCTGTCTCTCTAGCTTCAATTACAGCCAATTATTCAAGCAGCCTTCATGCTTGGGACAGCAGATTTGCTGTTGCCGTTCTTTTCGGACGCAAGCTTCTATATCATCAATTAGCTTCAGCACTTTTGAAACACACTACCGTTGACTAACCTGCTGCTGAATCATTCTTCGCCCAACATCAATGGTCTCATTCATACCACGCTGGCGCTGCCAGAACCTATTTATCGCATTAGTATATAACGGGCGCTGTCATAGCCGAGTTCACTTACGTTTCTTCCGGAGTTCCATGGCCTCGAATAGATGTCTGACGGGCCTCCTCTTCTAGAGCCTGCCGAGTAATCTTTTCACTATGATCAATTCCTGGGACTGATGACTCTTCAGATGCGCCTTGACCGATGTTCTCCTCAAGAAGTTTTCTCTTCATCAAGAAACGCTCCTTGCGCTCCTTCTGTACACCAGGACTGTCGAGCTTGCTAAGGACAAAGCGAACTGCCAACTGGACGACGAGATAGAAGTGCTCAGCAAACAGAATACTTAACAGCAGGCCCCAAGCCTTCAAGGGCGATGGTGTGCCGTGAGAACCATGGCCTCGAGCGCCACTGCACAAGTAAACAATAGCGGAGCTGGTGATGCTGCCAAGCCACGAGATGAAACTGAGGGCGGTCAACCAAGGACCGATGGAATCAGTTCGCCATGGAATTGGTCTTCGGCTGCTGGTGGCGATCTTGAGGGCATCGGATCTCAATTCGACCCAGTTGTTGACAAGGAAGCAACAGGCTGCCAATGGCCAAGCAACGGAGAACATTGATACGTAACCTAGACGCGAGTCAGATTTCCAGTTTTATAAACGAATTTCAAGTTCGACTTACCAAACTGCATAACCATTTCACGGTAATCTCCCGAAACATCGTACATCTCGAGTGTGGTCTCCTTGCGGACACGTTCCAGGAAAGCGGCCTCTTCTTCGTGATCGTCCTGAATCTTAGGCTGGGACTTGAGCTGCTTGGCTTTCTGGAACGCTTCGCGCTTGAGGTAGGGTACCACAACCTCCGTAGCAAAGTTGACAATTTGAGCTGTTACCGTAAAGTAAAACATCTGGTTGCTGATTCGTGCTGGGTTGATCTGGAATTCTCGTGTTGGCAGCGGCTTCTCACTAAAGGTGACAACCTGAGCTGTGTTTCGCCAGAACTCGAGGAAAGGAACAAGGACATGGCCAAAGGGAATGTAAACGAATGCAGTAAAGAAGAGAGCCATATAAGAGGTCATGAAGTTGAGGACAAACTGCTTCTGGATGAGAGCAGCGTCATGGGCTATCGAGGTCAGTGTGGGTCACGTTTCGAAACAGAAGTGAGTGCGTACCATCAACAGTAGCATAGTTCTCCATTGAGTTCAATTTCTCGGCGGCTTTCATCAACAAACTAGAAATGGTAGGGGTACCAAGAACGAGAAGAATAGTTGGCAAGAAGCCCTAGGGCAAGTCAGTTGAGTCAGTGTAGATAAGTGGTGACATTCTTACCAGATACTGCTTGCCAGGACCATTATATACTTCGTTAATGAAGACCTCGAGAGAGTTGCAGGTCACAATCAGTGCACCCAGAGCAACGACACAGGCCAGTGCAAAGGGAATCTGGAGCAATTGAGTCTTGATGCGTTTCATGGGCTCGTATACTTTCACGACTTCACCAGTGACAGGGTCCTCAGCTTCTCGATCCCATTCAAATTCAGGCCTTGCCTGCTGAATAGCGGATACACCTCGGACACCCCACTGCACAGCGAGATCGACCTCCTGCTTCTTCCAGTACTCAAGAAAGATAACTGACCAGAGACCACAGAGCAATGTGTAGAGGAAGGAGAATTGACCGAGCAGTAGCCAAGCAACGAAGCCAAATGCAGACGGAATGACAAGGAAACGGAAGTAGGATCTTAGGAAGGCAAAGTAGAAGGCGACGCTCTCTCCGAACTTGTCTCGGATCTCGTCAATGTCGCTCTGCTCCAATGTATACTTGGTGCTCCACTTCTTGATCCAGTTCTTGTTGAAGTTATGGCCGTGTAGAGGAAACACGGACTCGACGTATTTCCATTTGGCATTGGCTGGGGTGATTCCAGCGCCTCCTTCGTTGCGGGGCTTCGTGATCATGAGGTAGATCAGTCGCAGACGCTCGGCCTCGACGACAGGCTCGTCCTGCAGGGCTTGGTTGGCATCGCTATGGGGTGCAGAGACTCGAACGCCGTGGAGCCAGTCGGAGAGACGGGCGCGGTAGACTTGCTTTGCGAAGAGGTCGGGGGATGCGACCTTGATGAAGACAAGGAGGGATTCATTGTCGCCGTGGCGGACTTCGGTGGCCAGACCAACAGCTGTGAGAGCTCGGATGAGTTCAACGAAGCCAGCTTCAGCTTCAGCGCGTTCTGGAATAATGTTAACGGGGTGAGTTGTTGTAGTGGGATGGGTCTAAAAGATACCTGGTTGGGGCACCTTGTAGTGAATGACAAAGTCAACGCTGGGAATTGTTAGCGAAGGATGTAATAAAGTGGCTTCGTGCCTACCCAAAGTTACTTGTCTGAGTCGCGTCGCCAGATTGGCCGTACAGGTCCTTTAGGTTGGACATGTTTGGCAGGTGAAGATCATGTAATTAGATGATCTAGAGGTTAAAGGTCGTGCCGCTTGGAGAGGGGAGAAAAAAGGGAAGAGGAGGGAAGAGGAGGGAAGAGGAGGAAGAAGAAGAAGAAGAGAAGAAAGGGAGGTTATCGACACAAGAAGCAAGACAAAGAGCAAAACAAGGATACAGACGCTGTATGAGCAGTCCGTCCAATGAGGCTGGGTCGATGACGATGGGTAGAAATGCGGGTGAGAGAAACAAGCTTTAGTGCAGTTACAGGCTATCAGTGGATGCCAGCAGCTGAGGGGAGCTCCCCACCAGCTTCAGCTCGGGCTTGTGCTTGTGCTTGTGCTTGTGCTTGTGTCTGCCCCTCGTAGTGGGGAGCTTCACGACGACGTCACTATTTGGTTCTCGCCAAAAACCATGGTCTGTGCTGAGGACATGTCATGATGTATTATTCTCTTCATGATATGATATATAATATTGTACATGCTCTATACCGGGCTATCAACGTGCAAGGTGTTTGTTCTATTTCTCAGTGCATTGCATAGATTCAAGCTTGAATGGTCAGTTCCGAGCTTTCATACATTGTCTATCAATCAATTAAACTGTCGTAAAATTATATACTATGATGCCCTGTAACCGAATGGATGGTCGCTGTCAAGTTAGCGTCACTGTGGGCCTGTTTCTTATTATATCCGCCGCTTTCGTCACCCATCGTTCATCCAATCAATCTTTGTGCTCACACCACAAGCTACAGCTACCTCAGCTACCTAACTGTAGCTCCCGCACAGCTACCATACAACCGCAGACTCGCTCTATCAACAAATCATCGCAAGTCACTTCATACAGTTGGAGCTCTAGGAGTGCCCTAACTCATACCTCTGCCTCAGCAGAACCCATCATGGGCCTCCTCTCCTGGATCGGCCTTCGTCGCCGCAATCAATGGCAGCCCATGACTCTCATCGACCACTTTCTCTCATCGCCTCTAACATACATCTCCTTTCTGTTCTACCACATTGTCCTCCTCTTACGCGGTCGCCCTTTTCTTCCGCCCCGCGACAAGCCGGCGATCCGCGTTGTTTGCATATCCGATACGCATGATCTCAAAGTCGATATTCCTGATGGTGATATTCTCATCCACGCGGGCGACCTCACAAACGCTGGCACTGTAGCGGACATCCAGAAGCAGCTCGATTGGCTTCGCGAGCAGCCTCACGTCGTCAAAGTCGTCGTCGCGGGTAACCACGATAGTTGGTTTGATCAGAACAGTCGTAGGGAGGAGGATGCGCGCTCAGGTGCTAAGCCTGACATGGACGGCCTCGTTTACCTTGAGAGCGGTTTGACGGTGCAAAAGATCAAGGGTCGAACGGTTAATATCTTTGGTGTTCCAGATATTCCCAACATTGGCCCTAAAGAATTTGCGTGAGTGTCCATCCCGGCCTATGATCAAGGCTCATGATACTAATCACACAATGCTTGTAGCTTTCAGTACGCTCAAGACAGCCATCCCTGGTTGAGCAAGGTGCCCCCTCAGACTGATATTCTTGTCACCCATTGCCCTCCTGTAAGTCCAAGCATCCGTACCGACTGAGTCTCTCCGACTTACACAAACCTAGAAACATCATCTCGACCTAGGCCTTGGCGACATCAATCTCCTCCGTGAAGTCTGGCGCGTGAAACCCCGTCTCCATGTCTTTGGCCATGTCCATTTCGCTTATGGTAAAGAGTCCGTCTTCTTCGACAGCTTCCAGGAGACATACGAACGCATCATGTCGCGGCCGCGCCGTGGTTTAATTCGAGATTTTATCCCCAACGCGGCTTGGCTTGATTACTTGCGTTTTGTGGCCCAAGGCCTTCACAGCGTGGCGTGGAAGTGGCTCATGTCAGGGCCTGGAAGTAACAATGGCAGTCTCATGGTTAATGCTGCGCAGATGTATGGAGACTCGGGCAAGATAAAGAATAGGGCCGTCGTTGTTGAGATTTAAAAGATGAAGCAACCAAACTTATATATAGATTCAAATGTTTTTGTCTTTCTCTACACTGTGGTATTACTGAATTTACTGAAAAAAAGAAAGTCGTATACGATTCCATTCGTTGATATTATAGTATGTGATGCTCTAAATGGTCATGAAAAGACAAAAGAAAACCTGACTGCAGTGATTGTGGAGAAATACAATCATACACTGCCCCAATTAATACCTTGTGTATGTCTATGCTTTTATATATCCCAATAGTAACCCATTAAAATCCCCAGGGAAAAGGAAGAAACAAAGCGGGCGCTAGAGTCAGACGCCACGATTGCTTAAAGCAAAACGGCCAAGATTGCCATTGCCAAGATAGCAAAGTAAACACTTATGTCATCTCTCCTTGATGATGCTCCAGAGACCACAATGGGTTCACTGGGTGCGCCAGGTGTCGGCGTAGCAAGAGTAACTGGTGTGTTTGGCTGGCCAGGCGATGGAACAGGCAGAATGCTCATCTCACCACCGTTGGCTATGGTGACGACAACTGTTCGTCGGAGTGTCCTAGTCTCAGTCGTGACCGAGTCTGTAGAGGTACCGTACGAGATCACACGGGTTGTCAGGTATGTTATAACAACAGTCGTGACTTGGGGCGATGATCCACCAGCGTCACCACCGCTGCCCATTCCGCTCGGTACCACAGGGGGGACCGTGTTGCTATCCGATGCAGCCGCCGCATCAGCGTTGTTGGTCTGTTGAGCAAGAGTTGAGTTCGTGCCAGGTACGGTGACAGTAACGGAAACGGGAACGGTTAATGTAACTGTGCTCTCGCCATTTGTACCACATCCGTCACATTTGACAACCCTCGTTGCCATTGGTGGTTTCACCAATTTTGGGGTTTCGCAGTAATCACAATGCTCGTACTGCATGGTAACAATGCTTTCTTGGGGGACGAGTGACCCAGGGTCAGAAGGTAGAACAGTCAAGTACGTGATTGTGCTTATAACTGGTTCACGATCCGTGTCAATAACTCCAGTAGCATCGACCGCTTGCTCGTTAGATGCAGTGCCAAGAACCATCACAGAATCAGCATCTTGAGTAGTCACAGCAGTACCAGCTACTACTGCAGCACCAATAGTTTCAGTGGTATCATTGACCGATTCGGTTGCAGTGGCCGCTAGAACAACGCCGGCCTGGTCATCTTGACCATTCGAGCCATCTTGGTCGTTTGATGCAGTTGGCCTAGCTGAGCCGCCGCCGACTCCATCACTGGCAGATGCAGTCCCATTAGTAACAGGTGCCATTGCAGGGGGAACTTCAGGCTGATCAGCGTCAGAGATATCGGCATAGACTGTGAGAAGGATGTTGTTAGGGGCGTCTCGGCGAAGAGGGAAATTTCGTCTGGATCTGCTGCTGGTGCTCTGAGATACCATGCCACCGCAGAATTGATCATCGTTGCCTGGACAGGGGCGATTGCATGACGTCTCGTTACGAACAGCACGAGTATCAGCGTCGAGCTTGGAGGCGCAGTAGCATTGTCTGTAAGTTGTGTTAGTCAGTATGACCTTTGACGTCCTGTGGTGGAGTAACTTGCCCTTCAAAGATACCGATGTACGTCAGACCATCACAAGCATCGACACATTGCTCAATAGTCATGCCATCACTCTCGACGCTCAAGTCAAAAGTTTGGAAACCAGTCTGCGAGCCAAAGCAGCCAAGGTACGAATAATCTCCAACCTTGGCCGGGTTCACCGACCTACCTCCCGTTGCGACAGGAATGGGGCTGACAGTTGGGCTTTCGGATCCAGAACCGGGAATAATGACCAAGACTGATGAGACTCCTGTAAGAGTTGTCGTTGTCGTGAGTTCTTCTGACTGGGAGGTTTTGCCCTTGAAGTTTGGCCGAGTAATCGTCGAGGAGTTTCTCGGGAGAGTTGTACTTGGGAATACAGGGTTTCCCGAGATTGGCGTATTGGTGTTGGTTTCTCCAGGCATGATAACAGTTGTGGGCTCTGATATCTGGGTAGTCGTCTCACTGGACGATGAAGGCACAACAGGAGGAATGGATCCTCCAAGGCGCGAGTAGACATCAATATAGCTGACATCAAAATATGCGTCCTGGAAGTCCCTAGGGTTATTTGCAACATATTCCCGACAAGTAGGAGCGAGAGCTCTGCAGGTTTCAGAATCTCTCCAAGTTCCCTCACCATAGTCACCGCAGAAGTTCTAGTGAAGTCAGTGAGCTGAATGCTATCACGAGTCATCGTTGTATCACTTACAATGTTCAAGACAATCCTCATATCGTTGAAGTATTCATCGACGTTGCATTTTGAACCACCAAACAAGCTTTGGGGGATTCCCCATTTGCTGGGATCAGGCCGCTTGGCTTCGATATCAGCCGGGATCGCACCTCGCGGAAAGTGCCAAATTGAGATGTACTCCGAGTCCCATTCCATAGCATATACACCTCCGCCGATGGCGTTGAAGGCATCACCATAGGAGGAAGTATCGCTCCCAGGAGGTCGAAAACCGCATCCCACATTGTCGGTACCAACACCGCAATCCAGGCCAAGGCGCTCGCCAGAGAAGAGATTGGAGTCTACTGGATTTAACATGCAACCCTCGGCCGTGTGGGCAGACATGATGTTAGTGTATGCAAGGTTGGCGCCCTCGAGGATATCGACTTCACCACCCATGGGCCAGTTCGCTCCATAAGCCCAGACTATGCCCGTCATGTTAGTTCATGATCGTATGCAGAGAGGGTCGATCGAGACGTACAAGCCGGCCAGGTACCACATTGAGAAATGGGCATATGTTTAAAATCCGCGATGAAGAGCCCATATTGGAAGGTGTCTTTGCTTTCGAGTCGAACACTTGGTCTGCCTTCATCCAATCCAACTCTCGTACCAGAGTCGGGTCTGAGGCGAACAGTTTCGCTGAACGGATCCACGGAGTATAAGCCATATTTGTTGGCACCTGCTAGGTCTTGGTATCTACTCTTTGTCAATAATAGGTCAACCACGGTTTTGAATGTATTAGTCTTACTGCACGAATCCGTTAGAGGGGTCAGCGCCATTGAACCATTGGAAGCCAGAAAGAAGAGAATCTCCCATAAAGGAGGTGGCCAAGGAGTACGCCATCGCGGGTTGCAAAGAGATTGACCAAGAGTTGAAGACAAGAGATGGAAAGTTGTCAGAGAAGAATGGGCAGTTTCATTTCTCATGACCGCGGGCAGCGGTGCATCTTTAATTCTTTGCGGTTTATTACCTGACACGGCGAATGCTCCCCGCATATGGAATCCAGCAGTGGTTGGCAGACTGAAAGCATACGCTTTGGAGGCGGACAAACGACTCGACACTATTCTGAGACACCACGAGCTCATCCATTGAGCCAATAGTGCCATGAGGGGTTCGTCAAAAGAATGCAATGCTTTGCATCAGTTCTCCATAGTTTTCCACCTTATTGTCGCAGATAGCCACAGGAAACCCGAAGACAATGTCTTTATGCGTCATCTATGCCACATTCCATTTCATTCACCCTCTATCAAGGGTTGTGGCGGGCTTCTGAGTCACTTGGAGAAAATCCCCAAGGCGGCGGAAATTAAGGTGAGACATTGAGCGGTTGGCGTTGATGATAACGTGTTAGTACAAGTCAACCAGACGTTGATTGAAACAGGGGGACACGAATGCATTCCGAAGCTGAGAGATGCAATTATTATAAGCAACCGCATTGAGAAGAAGTGATGATGTTGGTTCAATTAAGGGTGGGACATCAAAGACACCCGGGTATCGAAAATTGCGCGCCGACTTGCAGAGTGGTCCTCGGCGACGCATGCAGTATTGTAAGTGTCGTTTCTCTATACCATTATCCGCCTTAGGCCTTCTGTTCCACCTAGAACCCTTCGACCTGTCACTGCACATCTTCCTTGGCCACTCTCCCACTTGCCCTCGCGTGTTTCCATAAAATCCTCCTGTTTCTGATGTTGACCCTCGATCCATTTGTGGATGCATGTATAGCAATAAACAATACCTGTTTGGCACGCTGTTGGGGTAACGATCTCATCAACACAGATTGGACACAATGCCGAGTCGCTTGGAAATGGGACTGTATAGACGGGTAATAGCGAGGGAGTGGCGATGGGTGCATCTTCGGCGGAAGGGGTCGCATCTCCCTCGTCGTTCGACTCTTCCTTCTTCTTTTCTGTTTTCTTCTTATCGGACCCTCTCTTACCATCTGCTGTTATCACGGGTGGTGGCAAGTCAACACTCTCTGTCGCTTTTCGCGAAAGTTGCTTTGCAAAATCGGACTGATACCACCACTCCAAAAATTTAAGCGCAAAGATGCTTGTCGGCAAGAGTATGGACAAACTCGACAACACTCGCGGACCCATCTCACGAGGATTCAACAACGACCGCCACCCCGGTCTGTGCCCTGTCTGGGGTGTCTGCGTTAAAGCATCAATTGCTTGGTAGTCCGCTCCTGACATTCTTCGTATGCGCGTTCCTATCAGCCACATAAGCGGGCTATGATATTTGCTCCCGTCGAACAGGTAGGCCACGTTGAAAGCAAGCATGGCAAAGTAGTAGCCGGCATTGACGCTGGGATATATATTTCTGAGAAACCATCGGTAATAGTACAAAAACTTGTCGCGAAGTGTCGGGTTATCCGGCATTCGTGTGTATGCCGCACCCAGGAGAGCTCTCGGCGCATTCACCTCGTAGCTCTCGTCCAGCTTTCGCTTCAGGTAGGGAATGCCCACAATGACGAGCAAGTTTTTCCACACATCCTTAGTTGTGAGTTTTAACGTCTCGCGCACGATGTCAGGAGATGACATGCTCGCGCGCGGCACTTCGGCGTGGAGACCTTTTTCGCGCTTGAGTCCATAGAAGTTCTCTGTGAAGGCACCTCCTCTCGTACGCAGGTAATGTCGCTCGATCAGCAGCATAGCTGCAGCGTATATCTCATCAAAGGAGTTAAGAATCCGCAGGAGATATCGTGGGTGTCGATGCGTCGCGATGGTAAGGAGGTATCGAAGGGTCGGCGGAAGCAGGGCGTTGAGCTGCTGTTCGGAGAGAACTTCGAAGAGCGACGGCTTCTGCTCATCGAAGGTGCCCCGAAGGGCTGTGACAAACTCCATTGTCTGTGGAGTAATTAAGTGTAGAAGGATTATTACAAGTAATGGCAATGACGGTAATCAAAGGTAGAACATGAGCGATAGGAGTTGAAGGACAGGCTGATCTGAGCTGAGTGGAGCTGATAGCGACCCCAGATTATGATGGTGGATAAGGACAGGACTGTGGACCGTGGTTTGCGCCTGCCCGTGACGTCGGGTTGCTTGTCCGATGAAAGTGCCTCGGCAAGTTCATCTTGGACCTTAGCTTAAATAGGCAATAAATAACTGCCAGTAACATTTACAACGGACCGAGGTATCAATAATATCCAGGTTAGGTCTCCATCTTCTTTAACGTGTCACTCTTCATTCTTGGCTTCACTTTTGAGGGAACGAAGCTATTTGTTGACATCTCTCAATTTTCATTGCGATTCAATATTTGTAGCCCCCAAACATCTCCAGACATAGCAAGCAGTTAACAACATGTCCGACCCAGAGTCTACAGACAACCCTCGCAAGACCTTGAAGGAGGGCAGTCCAGAAGATAAAATCAGGGCCTGGCTTCAAATTACCCGCGATGAGAGTGGTACTTCTAAGCAAGGAGTGAGCATCTCTCGACCCAATTTTCCCATTTCATCTTAATGATTAACATCAAAATTAGGATTGGATGAATACTCTTATTCCTCACCTCGAGTTTGTGTCCAGCAATGTTGAAGGCCCTCATCCATCTTGTGTTTTCTCATATACAGTTCAGCCCGACAACTGCAATCGGCTGCAAAACCTGCACGGTGGCTGCGCGGCAACACTGTTTGACTGGTGCACCACGTTGCCAATCGCTTTGGTAAACAAGCCTGGGTTCTGGCAGCATCTGGGGGTCAGCCGGACGCTCAGTGTCACATACATGAGACCTGTCCCTGTAGGTACCGAGGTTTTGATTGAATGCTCCATCACTCAAATTGGGCGGAAACTGGCTTCTTTGCATGGATCGATGAGAAGGAGAAGTGATAACTTACTACTTGCAACCGCGGAGCATGGTAAGGTCAACATTGACGCAGATTTGGCCAAGATGTAGTGATCTTGCGACAAATAGAGGAGGGACCTGTAGATAATAGAGAGTTTATATTAGAAGCATATTCAATCGAAACAACAGCGCGGTACTCCATATACCGATGGCGGTATCCATCAAACAGTCCAGATATGATATTCAGCAAATGTCTAGGGTAGGCGGACGGTTATGGAGCCATGACGGATACATCGCATCCCCCACACCCAAGCTCCGCACGTTAAGTCCGATATACTTTATAAGAGAGCAACGTCTACTACGTATAAATCTTTCCATATCGTCATTTCATCGCAGCCTGAATTCGTATTCCGCAAAGAACCACCCATTTCTAAATACCACGAGATAACACGATGGATCAGAATAATGATACCCCGCCAATTCTACAGCTCCCACTTGAGATATTGCATCACATATTACAATGGATTACCCCAGCCGACTTAGTTGTATTGCCCCGCGTATGTTCGGCCTTCCATAGAGTCACGAAACAAAACATGAAGCTTTATCGGGATGTGTACGTGAACTATCTGGTAAGTGATTTCTACAACTCTTCTCGCGCAATAGTCACTGACGAACCAGGACCAACCGAGTGATAATGAAATGGACTACAAGATAGCGATCAATGACCTGGTCAAGCTCGAGGCGATATGTAACAGTAAAGAGGTATACTGCAAGGTGAGATAAGGCGGACTACTCACCTCATACTTTGTCTGATGAATGATGTTGACCACTCTTCAGAAATCTGAACTCGAATTTGTTCACGACACAGTCACTCGGCTCCTCAAAAACGCTTCCCCGTCTCTCTCAGATGAGGCTGCTGGCGCCAACTTCTCAAAAACACACGCCTCATCTCGCAACGCTGCTCTTCTCCAGCGCCTTTTCTCCCAAGCTGAAACACTAGAGGCATTTCTCGAGGGCTCATCTCTTTTTAATCGTTTGCGGAACGATCTCCGCCAGGTCAACCGAGAAAGTCCCTTAGCTCCCACCTCGGCAAACGACGCCTGCAGAGCTTTGCAACAAAAGAGCGCTCATCTTCACTGCCTCTACGGGAAACCTATCCTTAATGTTGGTCGTCTGCGATCTACGAGAACATATCCCTATGCGTGCTCGAAGGTATACGACCTGCGCAACTATACTGATGAAAGTGGATGGGGGCCATTTATGAATGATGGCTCTTTTAATGTAGACTGGGAGAAGGTCGAGGCTATACTTATCGTTTTAGGTCACAATATTGGAGCGAAGCGTGTTGTTGCACGCATCTTTGGAGATATCTGGGACAGTCCGTTTTCGGGATCATTCCAAAACAGCTTTATGGCTCCTCCACCTCGTGATATATCCTCACTCGAGGCCCGCGACCCATATGGAGTCACAGGCACATGGTACCGCGTTTGTTGATCCCCTCAATATCCAGCATACCGTGCGAGATTATGGGCTAACAGATAAGGTTCCAGATTGTATGCTTTCTCGACTATAGTGACTTCTTCGCCTTCAACTTCGGGTTCAATGACAATGAGCTTGTCGCTCCGGATGCAACGCGCCCTCCGCTCGATGTAGGTGAAGCAACTCGTCTCATCATGATGCGCATCCATGTCACATCGCTAGAGCCGCCAGGACCAGAAGACGGACAGGAACTACCCGTTGTTCACTTTCGAGGTGTGTCTCGTTCTCTGGATGATTCCTTTGACGATAATGCCAACTCCGACATCCGAGGTAAGCACCAACCCCCCTTTTCCGAATGGAAGAGCGAAAAGGGCGACTGCAACTAACATGAAAACATTCAACGTCAAAGGCACCGCTCGCCTAACAAAAGAAGGCGAGGTGAGATGGACCACTTTCTCGATATTCCACGGCATCGAGCGTTGGCGCAGTGAGGGCATCCAGATTGGAGGTGTGCGTTCTGCTCGTGGCGTCGTCGGAAACTGGTTTGATCGGTACAACTTCAAACACTCATCTCTATGTAATTCTCTAACACGGCCACAGTGACTACGATGTTCACGGTCCTGCCGGTCCTACAGCGTTTTGGAAAGGCGCAACACCTGAACAAGTCGAGAACATGGAAGATGATTTGCTGCCAAGCGACTTTTTTCTTCCGTATGGCGTACTCATCGATATAGACTCTGAGACTGATCCAGAAGGAGAGATGCCATACAGTGGCGAAGACGAGGAGGAGGATGACGAGGATGAAGAGATGGAGGGAATGGCGACGGGAGAGGAGCTATCAGCTCTGATTCATGACGCAAATTTACCGTTGGAGGAGAGCCTTGTAAATGGTCATGTTTTGAACTGATTTGGAGCGCTTGGATGGAAGTTTGACCTGGACATACAGCACAGTACAACACTTGCAAAGCATAACATATGTTGAATCATCGTCCAATTCTGGGAATAACACGGGCCGTAGTATTCACCAATAGCAACCAAAGAGCAGTGAGACTGAGACAACAGAGGAGATAATAAGATAACCGAAACCGGTCAACACTGCCTGCATATATGCAAGGCGGTCAAATGATCATCAGGCTCTGAACGTCCTCTCGTGGAGGCTCCTGCGTTCAGCCAAAGACGTCAACATCCAATCCCACGGACCGCGGGACGGTAAGGCCGGCGTTCAGATCCGTTGCCTACTGAAAACGCCGGGGCCATGCAACGTTGAACGCTAGAGCGCCCCCCCGATGGTCGGGCAGTTGCGATGGGGTGTGCCCCGCCCCACCTGCCTGCCCAGCCATTCACTGATCATGACTTCCGTCCCAACTTCAACTGATAACGTGCTTGCCTACTAGGTACTACCTAGTCACTTCTTGATTCTTATTTCTTTCACAGTCGTTTATTCGCGGTGATGAGGCGAGGGTCAAACGACGCGATATCTATCCTTCATTATATTCTTAGTCTACATCAATCTTGCACCTTGATTCTGTTCTCATCCTGCCCTGTTCCATCTTGCCTTGTCTAAGAGATTTCTAACCTATGTCGACATCATGGATATCATAATTCACCGCTTCGGCAGGTTCGATTTCTCTCCTTATGATGGGAATCAATCTGCTGCGATACCTGAATATTCTTACCTGTCCAAGTATGTTGTTCTCGATATGACCCTCCCAGTCAGCCAATACTGATTGATCTGCCAGCATGTATCAAAGTACCATGTCATTGTCCCAGATTCCATGGATTCATCATGTGTCACAACTTGCTCAGTCTGGCATACCACAGGCTGTTGTGCTCATCTTGTCACTCATTCATCTCATTTATCAGTTAAACCAAATCCGCCGACAAGAGTCTGCTCATCGACTCAAAGCTGCCAAAATTCGTTGGCCGTTTGAGTTTGCCTCCCAAGCGGCAAGGCTTGCCGCCGTTGTATTCATCACAATTGCTTGCATCCAAAACCAACTCCATTGGGTCAACATCGTTTCCGTTGCATATGTCTTCACCATTGGTCTTATGCGCCTTTTCAATCATCTTGAGTGGCGTCATGTAGCTTTGCATCAAATCAACTTTGTGCTCGCAATAAACCTTTTTATCCTCATTGCCGGCCACAACTTACCTTGCATTCAGACGTGTACCACATGTCTTTACGGTACCAGTACCTCTGGAGGCATAATTGCGATTGCAGTTGCATCTGTCATTGCAACCATTACTCCGAGAGAATGGACGCCAATGCAAATTGACCTCGATATTCCTGGCTATGACCAGAATGAACCGGCCCCTGAAGAGACTTGCAGTTGGTTCACTTACTACTTTACCTATAACTGGCTGACGCCAATCATCTGGAAGGGTATCAAACGGAAGATAAGCATGGCTGATATACCAAAGTTAGCATGGTATGATGAGCCAATGTATCTTCTGCGCCGCGTTCAAGAAGCTCGTTCGATCTCGAAAAAGACCCTACTTACTGCCATTCGATTTCAAAAGAATGAGTTATTTCTCATGATGTTCTGGTGTGCTACATCGTACGCGGTCGAAAACATAGCCGCATACGCCATGTTCAAGCTACTTGAGTACCTAGCTGACCCAAGTGGCTCCGTTTACAAGCCATCGCTTTGGCTATTCCTCATGTTTATCGGACCGCTATCGAGAACCGTTGCCTTCCAGCAATACGTCTTTACCTCTACCCGACTTGTGGTGCGAATCAAATCTGCTTTTACACAAGAGCTATATTGCACTGCTCTAGACTCGATGGAGATGGAAGAAGATCCATTTGAACTGCAGTCGGGAGGCAAAAAGACGGGCGAGGGGGCTGGTAAGAGCACATCAGCGGGGCGCCTGGCCAACCTTATGGCTTCTGACATAGATGCTATATATAGATCAAGAGACATCATCCAGGCCACTGTCGGTACTCCCATCGGTACTATCATATCGCTCATAGGCATGTATCGCATGATGGGGTGGGCATCCTTGGTAGGAAATGCCATACTATTCCTGGCCACCCCTCTTTCAGTGTGGCTTGGGCGATTAATGTTCTACTCGCAGCGCCGTGTTAGGAGGGCTCAAGACTCCCGTATGTCTTTAGTCACAGAGTATCTCGCCTCTCTTCGGGCTATCAAATATTTCGCCTGGGAAGAACCGATCACAGAGAAGATCATCACTGCACGCTGTGCTGAGCAGAAGGAGCTTTGGACAACCTCGATGATCCAAGCCTCGCTGAACCAACTCATGCAGGTAGTTCCTTATTTATCACTTCTTGTCATGTTTGGCTTGCATGTCGGCCTTTCAGAGCGCCGACTCGATGCCGCAACCGCTTTCACTACCATATTTCTCGTCAAGAATGTTCGCAGAAATATCATGCAGGCAAGTTCGTTTGGTAGGAATTTCGCGAGTGCTATGGTGTCAGTGGCCCGGCTCGATAAGTATTTTGAGACTACAGTTCCTGTGTCTCGTTATCCTGTGGGACCCCTTCGTATCAGCGGTGCTTCTTTTCGAAAGACAAAGACAGCAACATTCACTTTAAACGACATCACCCTCGACTTCGCACAAGGAGGTCTGAACGTCATTGGTGGCTCGAGCGGTAGCGGCAAGACTACCCTGTTACTGTCTATACTTGGTGAAACTTACCTGGAAAGTGGCACTGTGACCAGGCCGGAAGACGTAGCATACGCCTCCCAGTCAGCATGGCTTCAGAACGACAGCATTCAAGCCAACATCGTCTTTGGTAGTCCAATGGAAGAGGTACGCTACGATACGGTTATTGAAGCGTGTTGCCTATACGAAGACTTTAAGGAACTACCAGCCAGGGATATGACCACGGTAGGCGAAAACGGCATGTCTCTTTCAGGGGGCCAAAAGGCTCGAGTTGCTCTTGCAAGAGCTTTATACTCCAAAGCACCTGTATTGTTACTGGATGACATATTTGCTGCACTTGACGCCAAAACAGCTGCTGGTGTGTGGAAACATTGCTTCTGTACCGACCTTTTGAGTGGAAGGACAACTGTGCTCGTGACCAACCTTCCTTGGATCGCTGAGCAAGCAGACTTATCTGTTGTATTGGAAAGGGGGCAAGTCGAAACCTCAGAACCTCAAATCGGTGTTATTCGGAAACCAATTGCCATTGCCCAAGTCTTGGGAGGGGATGCTGGTGAGAGCGAGGCATCTAGTGGTTTGGCTCAAGATATACAACCAAAAGGCGATGATTTGAACGACACTAACAAGATCGTGGAGGAGAAGTATCTGAAGGATATTGTTAGCCAGGAAATGAAAGCTTCTGGAAGAATTGGCCGCCTGACTTGTAAGCAAGCTTTTACTATTGCGAGATTTTACTAATTTTGTCACCAGTCCTACAGTACATGAACTATTTCGGCAACCCGGTGTTTGTTGTTGCTTGCCTTGGGCTCTTACTTGCTACCAACATCTTTGCATTCTTAGGTACCTTGTGGGTGTCCGTTTGGGTCGAGGCATACAACCACCAAGCCCACGTCGATGTTCCCTATTACATGGGAATATACGCCGGGCTCACTTTCCTTGAAATTGGAGGCTACTTTTTAGCTATTGTCATGTTTGAGTGGGGGGCCTGGAATGCCGCGAGGCGACTACACAATGATTTCATTCGTGCCATCATGCGTGTCTCCCTTTCGTGGTTCAAGTATATCCCGATTGGACGCATCACCAACCGCTTCTCTAGTGATATGGCTTCTCTTGATGGAACCATTAGTACTATGTTGCGGATGATGATCGACACGGTTCTTCTGATGCTCTTCCGCATTGGTGCTGTCAGCAGCATCATGCCGATTTTTATGATTCCAGCACTTTTCACATGTTTGTTCGGTGTTCTAATTGGCGAGGCATATACGAGGACTGCTGTTGTTGTCAAGAGACTTACCTCCTCTGCTCAATCACCTATTTTCTCTCAGTTTGCCGATACATTGGCAGGGCTTCCTGTCATCCGGGCCAGGAGTGGGATGGCAGCGACGTTCCGAGAAGAACTGGCCGCTAGATTGCGTACATGGTCAGCTTGTGCGGAGACCAGCTTCAATTCTAACCGTTGGGTGGCCGTACGCGTGGACTTTGTGACAGCCCTGGTCAGCCTCTCGGCAGGCATAATTGCAGTGTCGCAGGCTGGAGTCGTAGCTGCAGGTCTCGTCGGCTTCTCTCTTACCAATGCCAATGGACTCAGCCAAACCATCCTATTACTAGTGCGAGCTATGAACGACCTGGAAGTAGAAATGCAGAGCGTAAGTTCGGTTTTCTTCATCAACCACACACCTGCTGATCCTTGCTTCAGTTTCACCGAGTTAAGGAGTATGTCAAGTTGGAACCCGAGGAGAAAGATGATAAGGTTTACCCAGCAGAGGGCGAATACACAGACGACCCCTCGCATATAATCCCCGAAAACTGGCCTCGATCTGGCGAGATTGAGTTTCGAAACGTCACAATTCGATACGATCCTGATGGACCTAATATCCTTACTGATGTGAACCTAAAGTTCAAAGCCGGCGCACGTGTGGCTGTAGTGGGACGAACAGGATCTGGCAAGAGTACGGTAAGTATCAGACACCTTTCTAGAACAGCTGCGAGATGGCACTAACTATCATATTTCTTAGCTGGTGCTCTCCCTACTGCGCTTCACACATGTCGTTTCAGGTGAAATTCTCTACGACGGTATTGACATCACAAAAATTCCTCGACACCGCCTCCGTGAGAGCCTTACAATCATTCCACAGGAGGCCGTGTTGTTCAACGGCACTGTAGAGTCGAATCTCGATCCCGGTGGTCAAGTCTCTAAAGAGGTTCTCGATAAGGCTCTCGACAATTGCAAAGGCATTGCCTCGTTCTCCCCTCAAGCTTCTGACGATAGCGATAATGACATGCATTCGCCCGACGACGAGATTAATGCCGTGAGTCTAACGACAAGCGTCGATGCTCGTGGCGAGAACTTTTCCCACGGCCAACGACAAGTTCTTTCACTATGCCGTGCTCTCATCCGTCAGAGTAAGTTGATGCTACTTGACGAAGCCACGGCGAGCATGGACTATGAGACAGACCGAGGTATTCAGGCTGTTCTACGACGGGAACTCGAAGCTGCTGGGGGAGACCGCACCCTGGTGACGATTGCACATCGCCTACGTACGATCATTGATTACGACACAGTCGTAGTTATGAGTGCAGGTCGTGTTCTCGAGTAAGTTATTCGTGAGCTCGACGTTCCTTCAAGATTGACTACTAACGACGCCGTCTTAGGTATGGTTCGCCACGAGATTTGTACCACAGTCGCGGTCAGTTTTATGACATGGTCTACCACAGTGGCGAAATGGACGATCTACAAGCTTTACTTGACACTGAGTGCTCCGGTTAGACAGAACTCTTGGTCAAAGTAAATGACGTGACATAGAAATGTTTTTATTCATGAAGCTTCACCGGATGGAGGTAAGAACGCTGAGTACAAAATGCATGAGAAGCTAGGCGTATATAGAGAGCCAAGTATTGTGAAATAGATTCAGCAATACTTTTCACAGGGGTAAAATCCAGCTGTCTTGCTGTAGTTGGGAGAACGTGATTGTTCTAGAAACACTGGTAATTTATATATTTTGACAGAATCTTGTAGTTGTGTAGTTGTGTGCGTACATGTAATATCCAGCTAAATTCGTTGACTTCATAGCGTATTCAAGTTCTGGATGATGATGGCGACGAACGATAAAATATCAGTTCCTTTGCATATTCACTACATCTAACTTGTAGGGTCCCCCTTGTCCAGTAAAGGGGTCCCATAACCATCACAGGCTTTTCCGGACCTTGCCTACTCCTCGAGACTGTTCCATACCTTTCTGCATCCAGTATGGCCCTTTCCAAAATGATTTCCTACTTATCTTGAAACATAGTTATGGAGGCCAATTGCAACTCAAAGAGGAGTATCCACCATGGTTGCATTGCCATATTTTACGAGTAAAAACGTGAATCAAGAAGTAGACAGACACGACAGAGCTTGCTCTCAAGGGTTAACCAACTACGCCAACAAGCAGTCGCGACTTTGTTGATTTGAGTCTATTGGAAGAAAAGTTTGCTCCACAAAGCAAGGTTACTGAGGCAGACCTGTGTCACGGTGCCAAAGGCTTTCTTTCATTGTTCTCGAAGATAACATTGAAGCCTTTTTGGGAGGAAGAATTAGACTCACCTATCTAGGATATATTCTGTGACGTATTCATGAACATCGGCGGTATAGTATAAGTGGACGATTGGTGGCATTGATATCACTTCTTATTCACAAACATCTCCTAGCACCCGATTGTACACATCGTCGGGCCAAACACTCGGCCCAAACAACTAAATCACTATGTGTTATACCACAAAGACATACCGCGTAACAATGTCCAGAGACAAAAATCATGATTGTATCCCATCATCGGCTCGGCATGTCTATGCTACTCCAATCATCATCCCGGGGCCCGATGACGGATAGCGACATAAACCAATCCTGATAAACCACCTGAAAATATCGGGTTTATCCTGGCTTCCGCTTCTCTGATTTACCGCCGGCCAAGTCTGATATTAAATAGCAGCATCAGCTGCAATTGCCCTTTCGCCTGCTTGGTCGCCAACGGCAAATCGCTGTCGTTTGTGGCTGCGAGCTGATGGGGTGCTACACTGAGTTTTCTCCTGAGACGGCATATTCAGTCCTTACCAGAGCAGGCCATCAGGCATCCTCGAGGGTTATTCGGAGTATAAGTCAAAGTCCAGTTCTCTCCTTTCCAATTTATATTTGATACTCCAAGATACCAAATTGTCGACCTGCGAGCACCCAGGTTACCAGCCTCGAAAACAGCTACTACAACCGGACCTCTAAATACAATTATGAAAGTCACAAGGAAACAGCGGCTGATAGCTACAGTTTGCATCTCGTGTTCTTTTTTTGCCGCCGAGTTAGCAGGTCAGTCAACAGCTAGCCTTCACGTCCAGCCAGTAGGCTGACAAAGTTGATAGTTGGCTTCCATACGCACTCTATCGCATTGATCGCTGATGCCTTTCACTACGTACGTCCTCCTGATACTGTAAAGCTGCAATATATCATTAACAGTTACCAGCTAAGCGATCTGATCGGAATTGTGGTCGCTCTGATTGCGCTGATGGTTAGTTACCACTCGACATTATGGCTCAAGTGCCTGAGCGACTGATCAAGATAGGTGCAAGATCGTACCAAACCAGCACCGCAAGCATACACATACGGCTGGCAGAGGGCAACTATATTGGGTGCTTTCTTCAATGGCGTATTCCTCTTGGCACTGGGAGTCAGTATTCTGGTACAAGCCATTGAACGATTTGTCCACATCACTCGTGAGTTTTTAGTATAGAAATACCAACACAATCATCTGACACTGACGACACTAGACGTACAAAACCCTATATTGATCCTGATAGTCGGCAGTGCTGGCTTGGCCCTCAACATTCTTGTCTTGTCTTTCCTTCACGGTAAGAAGAAATGGCCATTTCCCAGATATTATATCTTATTTGATTCACTGACTCGTATGATTCAGAACATGACCATCAGCATGACCATCAGGAACATGGACAACATAGCCATTCTAATGGACTGCAGCACCAAGGGACAGCTAACCCGCAAACAAACGATACAAGCAGTGAGTGTGAAGCTCGTCTAACGCCTGTAAATACTCCCTTTGCACACTATGCAGCGTTGATGTCATTAATAGCATTATAATAGGCTGCCAACAATCACCATGGACACAAACATATGGCCATGGCCGTCAAATCCTCAGGGCGAGACTTGGGCATGATGGGCGTTTTCATTCACATCTTGGGAGATGCCATCAACAATATTGGCGTCATGGTGGCAGCGGTTATTGTCTGGAAGGCAGAAGGAGACAGCCGATATTATGCTGATCCCGCCGTCGGGGTCTTTATCTCACTCATGATTCTCATATCTGCTATTCCAGTCGTCAAGGGTAGCGGTATGATCTTGTTACAAACTGCACCGAGGAGGATCGACCTGGAGGACATCAAGCATGATATCGAGAGGGTATTGTTAAAGAGTCTCGAGCATATCCGCTCCAGAGCCGAGACTAACGAGCACTTAGATCCCTGGAGTCTTATCAGTGCACAAACTGCACATCTGGCGGCTAGACCAGCACAAATCCGTTGCCTCCGCTCACATCACCGTCAACGGTATAACAATTGAGGGCTTTGTGGACAAGGCAAAGATCATCATGGAGTGTCTCCACGCGTACGGGGTTCACTCAGCAACCCTACAGCCCGAGGCTCAAACCTCGAGCCCCGTGACCACGTCTCACAGCGCCCCAGAGTCTCAGGCGGCGTTGATCGACGCCAATCACGGTGCATCTAGACCAAGAGGAGGCGAATAAGATTGCCAATTGATTTGTTGAAGCTCATGTGATGGACTGAAATGCTGTGCATCAATGCAGTTATAGTAGGTGATCGGCGGGTTCTTTGTTGCTTTATCTATGTGCATGGAGAGAGATGAGACAACAAGAGGGGTTCTGAGGGGTTTGAGAGGGGCAAGTCGTGAGAAGTTGATCCAAGGGTCCATGGCTGAGAAAGGCAAGATCCCTGGAATGAGACGAGACTGGCGAACTGTATGCCAATTGTTTTGCCGACGTGTAGCAAAATTGCTCAGGGTCCAGTTAGCAAAGTACGCAGTTTACTTACTAGTGGTATTTAGCAAGTGATTGCGGAAGAAGCCGGGAGAATGCTTTGATGAAGCTATAACATATGCCTCAAAAACCGGGGTGATGCCAATTATGAATTGAGCAGGGGTTGTCGTTATTAGTGATATAATCTGGCTGTATGGATATTGCAAATTCTTTATGAATCTGATGATACTATGCAGACAGTCTCATTCTTCTCAAACACAGCTCAGCCTTATGCTGTGAGTGAAGACACGTGTATCCCCAGAATATCGGACCGTTGAAGTGATTGACAGTCAGCCTCAACATGTGTGACATGCACAAGTCACACCACTCATCTCATCTTGGACCCTTGAAAATGCAACGTCGGTGCTAATCTCAACAGGGATAAGCGCATGGGGACGCGTGAGGAGATCTGAGGCCAGCCATCAACATGTAAAAATGAAGGCTAAAGAATGACGGGTGAGTGATGGCGGTTTAACATGGAACAACGGTGAACGAGGGTGCCAGCGTTACATTAGTCCAAGAAGCTAAACTAGCTACTAGTAGTGTGTGCTTTGTTGTGTTCTCTTTTGCTTTTCAGTTAATTCTTCAGTCTCTACTTGGGTGATTTGGAAACTGTCAGCTGCTCATTTCAGTGAGACGGTCAAGGAACGGCCCGCCCATGACTAGGTAGACAGATAGATAGTCGGTCCAATGATGAAGAGCACGAGCAAGCAAGTTAAATGCTGTATTATACCGCTATTCCATCGTGGCTCTTGAATGCAATATGTGTCTGGATCACACTTCCACTCTGCAAATTCGAAGTGGGGGGGAATTGGTCAAATTCCTATCGAAAATTTTAATGCAAATCTTTGAGGTTTTCCGGGCAGTCGGAGGATCAAGGTCGCAGGATGAAATAACAGGGGGCCCTTGTAAGTCAGGTCAAAATCACGTTAGCATGGGGAAGCTTATGCGCCCTTGGATAGCATGGCTCACTTTCAAAAGGACATTAAGGACGTGAAGCAATTCCTAAGCTGAGAGTGAATTGTCTTCTGTAGCGACGAGACAAACAAAAACAGCGGGGAATAGACCGTGGGTTACGGCGGCTGGGAACTGACAGTTGCTGACCCAAGTTAGTTACTGTAGTGTAGTCGCTGGGGTTTTTAGGCCGACATATGCATGGACAAGACGTGGAGATCTGTAGCTATTGCTAGCCACAGAATACTCATTACATGCGGATTGCCTAGATAGGATATTCGTCTTGTTGGTCAACTAAGACAGAGCGTCATTTTCATGTACTGGACCTTGGTCGTCATACCTCGAGGTTATTTACCGAATGCATAGCTGAGCCCTCGTCACCCGTATACTTACTCCATAATCAGTGATCCTTCGACCGGCACCACGGGAGATATTAACGGATATGTGGTTGCAGCGACCCGCTTACAGGATGAAGATCGACAGCCCAGAACCTCATGTGAGTGCCACTGCGACACCAGGGCCTGGCCTTACAGCCCTGGGCGAGCTACAGTGGAATTGGAGGATAAACCAAAGCTCTCTCTCCAATGAATTTCAAAGTTTGTCGAGAATAGCGCCAGAAAGTGACTCATTTGCCACAGCATGGCTGTTGACCGCATTCTAACGCGTGCGTGCCTGCAGATCACTACCTACTAGGCAATTGAGGGGGAAAACAGCTACTGTAGGGAAAATGGAGGTTGAGGCTGGTGATCGCGGGGCATTTCGTGGCTGTAAATGACGAAGCCGATGCAACCCCGCAAGATAGAATATCCAATCGAGTTATCCAAAAGCATTAGTTTGACTGGCTAGAGGGTGTCGGAAGATTTGATGGTTGAGCTAAGAGGGTAAATAAAGACTAAGCAAGGAACGCCCAGTTTCATGCCAAAGCTGCCTGATCTTTTCTGTCACCTGGTCTAAAGCAGTCATTTCTTACGATGCCCTGAGGACTGCCATGCGGCCGTTATTAAGGCCGAGGCCAGGCCTCAAACAAAACACTAGAAACTGCAGTGTTAGTCATAACCCATGGACTAACAAGAGTCTAGAAAATAATTTGGGTACAGAGACTCGGAGATCATTCGAATCGATCGAACCTGACCCAACGACATGGCGATGGTAACCTCGCGGCGTCACCCTCTTACATCGACATGGGCTACAGGGTGTCAGATGATTTGACGGTTGAGCTAGACGGTTGAATAAAGATTGGGCAAATATTACCAAATTCTATGCTAACAATGCCTAAGTCTTTCTGTCAGCTAGTCCAAAGTCACCATTTCCTATCATACCCTGTCTGGTTATAGTACCCAAGAAGGATCAGGGATTGACTATGGCCTGTGCAGGAGCAGGAGCAGGAGCAGGAGCAGGACCAAATAATAGGCGAATTTCAGGTCGTCACGGAGTAGAAATGCCAGGCATATGGTTTGACCGCTGGCATGGTGATTGGTCTTGGCGGTATGTCATTCAAAGTCGTGTAAAAGGGGTTTATGTCTTTTCAATATCTTCAGAGGGCCAACCCGAGTTGGATCCGGTCCTTTACGAGTCAAGTTTGGGGCGACATCGAGATGGCCAACAAAGAGTCGAGACTCACCAAAAAACCGCTGACGGTATCGCCGAATGTTTTCCCTTTTCCCTTTTCCCTTTAAATGACTTTTTTCTTACCGGCGCGGCAGCTGTCAATGACTACCCAACTCAGTGGCAAGATAGGGAAAAGTCAAGATAAAACAAAAGCCTCTTTTCCTTACACCACACCACACCAACTTTCACGTCCTTGTTTCGGAGCCGACTGTTTAGTTTATTAGGTGCTGTATGTACAACGCACACACCACACACAATCGATAAGTTGCATGTACAATAGCGTCATGTGTACGGCGCACGTTTACCTGGGCCAATAGATTAGACACCGCTTGATGGACAGGGCAACAGGCCGACAACGGCTTGCGACTGCGCGCGCGTTGGTGATGCCGTGATGGCATTGTGATGACCAGCGTGCCAGGACAAGGCTCCTAAGATTGTCAGTTTTCATTTAATTCTACAGGCAGTTTGGAGTTGGGCCGTGACCGGTAGAGATGGTTGTTGACAAGTTTCAGCTCACCGGTCCATGTCTTATCAAACCCATCCATGTCAGTTGGATCCCAAAGTGCAAAGACGTCAACACGGAAGTAGAAAGCACGAGACAAAACAGGACATGGCAGGGGACGAAACGAGACGGCAACAGACGAGTTGGTGAACTGCAGCGACGTTACCCTTGGCGTTCTTTAGCCGGCTTTTCTAATGCCTGGTCCCGGCATGTCTAAATTCAAGACTTGGCTTGCCTAGGTACTTCGTGGTTTAGATCGGATATCGAGAAGCCAGCCGTTCGTTGACTCGAAAGGGTGCGGACTGCGTATTCGGAACTTTGATTTGGTTCCAGTATCCGTAGGTATCGTGCACCGCCTCTACCAAAGTTTGACAGCTATGGACCGGCCTTGCTTTCACGCCGAGAGAAGCCAGGCTCTGGCTAGAGTCAGACTCAGGCCTGTCCAAAGTCCAGAGCACATGCCATTCAGGCGTCAGAGCACGCCTCGAGTTCCACTATCATGACCGTCACCATGGTATTCAATCAGAGGCACGGGCCCTAAGCCTGGGTCTGAACCCCGGAGTTCTCATAATCTGTCTGATGTCTTGCGTTGCGCTGATAAACAATGAGGCCCTGGTGCTAGGCGGCGCCCTTTGGACGATACAAGGGATCGGTACCATCGGCATCGGCCTGGCTGCTAGGAAGACCCTGGTCGGGTGCCGATTCAATGTCCAAATGGTTGCTTTCACCGCAATTTGGAGGAGCCAGGGATTCGAAGCAATGTGTTTGGGTATATCGTATCACATGTATCAAACTTTCTTAGAAGCAAGTGCTCTCCCCCCGTAAACTCAAGCTGTTCTTCGCTTGACCTTTATCTTGGTCTTGCCCAGAGTTATCCGCCGCTGAAGAGTGAAGGACCCCTTCCTCCATCGTCAGGCCTTGACCCTCTTTTTTTTTCACCCTCTTACCTATTTTCTCTTTATAAAATTGACTGAGGCTTTTCCATCCACACACGGACAGCCATAAAAGTACAAAGGGAGACCAGCAGAGCCGCTGGCAACAAGAAGAAAGGAATCGGGTAATTGTTTAAACAAGGCCCGCTCTCATCAACCTATCAACTTAAAGGCTTTGCCTGTGGAATGAACATCGCCCACACCCAAGGTCCATTAACTACCTTTGGTGTTAGCCACCCGCAGTGCCGCCGCCGATTACTGAGATTATCGACTCGAGATCCAAAATTTATCTCGATTCATTACCTAAAAAGTCGCCGTTTCGAGTGTTCACGCCGTCAACGAGTCTCCATCGGGGGAAAAAAAAAGAAGAAGAAAAAAAAAGAACGACCTAGTTTGTTCGAGATTACGACTCTTCGGCTCACGGAGAGATTACAAAGTAGAGTTCTGCCTGGCCTTTTGGTAAACCTACAAAAATCGAGTCTCGAATCTCGGCCGGCCAATGTTGGTGGGTTGTGGTTGAAGTGTCTCGTCTGATCTATCGTCATTCGGCATTAGAGTGCTTCTCCAACGCCCGTTTAATCCAAGACTCTGGGGAAACAAGATGCGGTCCATTCCTCGAGTGTGAACAGAGCATCCTCATTTCTTTCTTGTTGCTCGTGCATTCGTGCTTGGCAAGCGAGTGAGCTAGGCACAAAAGGTAACAATCCATATTTCGTCTATTGATGATTCTCCATCGGGTCCAATTCTCAAATTGCCCACTACCCACTACCTATCCATCATTTAGTATGCCCAGCCTGGACGGTGTCTAGGGTGTCAAGAGACTCAACCGTCCAGGCTGAGGGACGGAAAAGAATTAGGTAAAGTACCGCTGTGGGTTATACACAAGTTGCCTAACCCTTTTCCATCATCTGGTCCAGGCGGCCTTTTCTTGTGGTACCCTGGAGCCAGCGCCTGCATTCTCCACTACACCATGGACTCTCCATCATGATCCTGGCCTGACCCAGAGCTAAAAAGCTACTAGGCACCTTGTACCGCGTGGTCGAACCGCCACCAGCGCCAGCCCTCAACCGCCACTAACGAGCTGCCTGGGATACCTCGGGTTGCGGTACCGACGGAACCTTTAAACCCGCCAGGCCCCCCCAGCCCCAGCGCACACACACCCAAAACTGGGCTGCCACCCGCACCGAGTTGGCGCCTTTGCCTTGCACCTTGTCCCGAGCATCTGGATCAACCCGACAACAACTCGACTTACCTTGCCTTCCTTGCTCTCATGAGCCTTTCAAGCTTCGTTGCGCTTCACTTACAACTGACTCGGCATTCATAACTGCTCCCACCATCTTATTCTTCACTCAAACCTCCGCTCCTTGTCAACTCCAACGCCTCTGCGCGATCGTCCACCTGCAGCTATCGACTCCATCCCTCCTGTTGATCACTCACTCGCAGAGTCCGCATATCGTTTGCCTCCACCCACGAACTATCAACCCCTCACACACGCACCAGCCCTCCGCACCTCGCCCGTCATCTCGTATCGTATCGTGCCGCATCACAACGGATTCTCTCAGTAAACAGACGTTTCCAGTCTAATCTCGGCCGTGCATGCTGCTCTCACCATTCCATCACTGCTACTGATAACTGCTCCTATTCCTGCCACCATCACACGCCCAAGCACAACATCATTGCCACCCTCCACAGGCGCCACAACATCAATTAACCTCGCTGACTGCTGCCAACTTCTTTCACCTTCACGACGGCAACTAAACAAACAAAGCTTTCGACTTGCCTTTTTGCTTTGAGTTTCAGGTGTTTTCTTTCGGCCGTATTCTCTGCCCCTCCCTCCACTTGCGCGCCAGCTCTGCTTCTTCTTAGCTATTGCTTCCCACGGAGTAACCCAAATTCTGCAAGCTCGCTACACCTTCACATGCCACGCGCAGTGGTGACTATGCGATTACGCCCAGCTCAGATTACTTCGTATCCCACCTTGATTATGGCTCGCCGTCGTAATTAATATCGACGGCCGCCTCCTTTGTTAACTCAACCTGCTGCTCAAATCCCTGAGTGCGCCTCCCGACATGCTCGGCCGGCTCTTGCACTTGGGCTCCGGCGGCCCTTCGGCTGCCCCTACACAGGCCACCACGAAGACTTCGAGGCCTGTGTCCTCGCTTGAATCTGTTCAGGAGGACATCTTCACTCGAAACCTGCTTTTCCCAGACGCTCATGCTTTGTACCAGCATCGCAATGATCAAGTATTCCCTTTATCAACTACTCCAACCACCCCTGCCACCTCTACAGCCAACGCCTTTGACTACAGCGGTGATGTCGACCTGGACGTGCGTGATGTGCGGGTTATCATAATGCAGGATGCCCTAGGCCCTTCCAATGCCTCTCTTCTCTTCGACAGCCATCCTGCTCCTCCAATGTCTCCTACAGAACGCGCACCTATTCCTCCAGAGTTTCGTCGAACTCCAACTTCACCACGCAAAAGCAGTCTTGGCGGATTGTCGCGCCCTCTAGTCATTCAACCTGAAGGTCCCCTGCCTTCACCTCGACAAGGGGCTTTTGATCGCCGCTCCTCGCTCCAGGGGCGAAGGGATAGCCAGGCCGAGTCAGACGGACAGAAAGCTTCTCGTGAATACCGCGAGGAACTTGCGACATTCTCAAGTTGCATCTTTGGGAACTCTGAATTGATGTCCTACAAGGGAACTTCGACCAAGGTTCATGTAGTGCCAGGCGAGTCACGCCCTACTGAACCCTCGAGTAGCATCGTTGGAGATGGGAGAAGCTCTATCGGGCGCTCTAGTGCTCGCTCCAGTCGACTATCCCAATCGTTCTCCTCGCAAGCCTTTTCTCCTCCAAATACTTCTGCAGCTCAGAATCATACTCACACTATGCGTCCGGGCGAGAAGAAGAAGGTTCTAATCACCCGCCTTTTCCCCGTCAATCTCCCTACCGACGACCCTGAGAGTGCCTCGCCCTCAAATCACTGGGCAGATGACAGTTCTGGTTTCCCTTTCCCAACAACTAGCGATGAGTCTATGCCTAAGAAGAAGAAGCCGCAGGTTAAACAACGACGAACTCCAATGTATGCGGTGGTACTAGTGGTCCAACTCCCTACCTCGAACACCATGTCGACTCGAATGTCTACGAATCAATCCAAATCCGCACAGCGCGAATCAAGCTCCTATAACGACCAGGAGTTCTTCTCGTCGTCTTACAGCTCAGCTCGACCTTCAGGATGGACAATGGTTGGATCTGGAAATGGAGATGGAGCAGACTCGACATATACAGCCGACATGGAAGATAGAATCGACTCACTTACTCGGCATTGGGATATAATTATGAGAACCCTAACCCATCTTCAGTCTGTCGTTGCAACAATTCTATCAACAATGCTTAGACAGGTCGACCTTGCTTCTCCTGGGCCTGCTCCAGGACCGACCCAGTCTTCGGTAACGTCCAGCAAAGCCGGCAGAGCTCCGTCTTTCTCAGAGCAACGTCGAGGTGAGATGCCTCGGATTAAACCTTCGAAAAGCACCACCAAACTTGTTTATCTCTGGCCTAATTGCCTGGCGGATGATACAAACATTGCCGGAGAAATCGACGCCTCTAGACATAGAATTGTGATGGGTCTAAGTGCAGCGAGAGTTGTTACAGGCCAAGGGCGATGGGGAATTTGGCGTGACGAAGCACGCTGGACTTCCAAATGGGTTTCCGGAACGGATCAGCAAAACCAGTTCTTTTACAACCTCTTGACTGGATTTCTTTCAACCCATACGGACTGGCTACAGGCCCTCTGCCCTCCTTCCTATCGCAGAAGGCTCTATATCCAACAGAAGAACCGAAGCGAGGAGGACCTATCGCTTCCGGCTCGAACTATTGTCGTGTCAGATGACAAAATGGTCGCTCGTCGCCTCGTCTTTCTTCTCTCCGCATTTCTACCCGCCAACTCACAGTTTCCAACGACCCGTGCTCATCGACCTAGCACTTCGACTTCAGTCGGAACATACTCCCACTCGCCTCCAGCCTTTGTTATACCTGTTCTTCGAGAAGAATCCCTCCGTCGTAAAATCAACCGACGCACGGGGTTACGTCGGGCCTCCCATTCGAGAACAACCAGTCAAGGCGCGAGATCCTCGGCTGTGCCTATGCAACTGGCCCATCTGACAATGGACCGGAATCATGAAAGGCGGGTTTCGGATGCAGCCTCAATTCGACCTCCTAATTTTGCAATGTTCGGCAATGACATCGTTAGCAGGAAGAGCAGTGCTGCAACAACTACGACAGTCATGCCCGAGACGACTATGCCCCATTTCTCGACTGCTCAGCGAGTCGAATCGCAAAGACGACCCCGGCCTAGCAGCAGCGGAAGCGTCGCTACTGACGACCTGAAGCGCTCTTTGAAGAGAGGGGAAAGTACAGGCGCGATGAGCAATGCCAGCAGCGACTCTAGAAGCCAAAGTTCGCGCTGGGGAAGCGTCATCAGTGGCCTATGGAGTACTCGACGTCGTGATTCGACCTCTTACAGCACCTACAGTGGGTATGACCCAAAATCACCTACGAAGGCATCTTTCCACAGGACAGATATGCTATCTCAGATGGTCGAGGAAGCTACTCTCATAGACAACACGAATGCTCCCTCATCGTCGGCGCGTCCCTCTACCGATGCTCTTCGTGGAATAGGCACGCCAAGAGAATGCAAAGGTCACAGCCGGGAGCCATCTATCCGTCCTGACAGGACGCCAGACCCCACGGGCGCCTTTGAATCCCCTGTTAAAACATCTATCAATGCCGATGATGGCATAATCGATGTCGACATTTCCTTTCCTGATTATATGACTTCCTTCGAGTCTGCAATCAGCTCGCCATCAAGCAGTGGCTACCTGTCTACTCCTGGACTTCAAAGTGGACTCGAATCATTTGAGCAAGCCTCGCGTTTGTGTATCGACGGAGACCTTCCTCTTAATGCTGCTGGCTGGCTTAACCGTTATCACCCCGACTTTGCTCTCCAGGCTATTCCCCCACAGGAGGACCTTATGGAACAGATAAAGGCATCTCTCCAGGCTGAGCCAACACCACCTCCTGCTCATCCCATTTTGGGCGATCTCAACGAGCGCTGGGTTGATATCAGCAGCGTCATGATTGCCGATACAACCACGAACTCAATCACTCGTCTACGATACCGTCGGCTGGTCAAGCCACGATCTCCTTCTGACCACCGACCTCTTACTGGTCCACCTGGGCTTTCAACCTCTTACGGAGGACTCTTGACTCCTTCAATTCTCCCTTACGAGACTCAGCTAGAAGAAGAATGGATCGAAGAGCCCGTGCTGCGCCCCGATGAAACCCTGACTGATGCTGTTGAGAGGGTCATCAGCCTGAGCCAAGATACTAGTAAAGACCATTCTCTGGCTTCTTCCCAAACGCACAGCGACAGTCGCATGAGTACTGAAGTCGAGGAGCCACTTTCCATCACGGCCCCAAATACGCCCGCTTTAGCCCCGGCACCCTTGGAGATTCCTCGTGTACAGTGCAAGACAGTCGTTCTTTCTGCTCTTGAGGATAGCATCCGTGAAGTCATAGACACTCGCGAGAAGCGGCATCTTGAGACCAACCACAACAGAAATGAACGATCACGGAGCCCCCTTCACGATGCCATCAGCATGTGGCTCGATAATCTCGATATTACCGACGGATGAGCCGTTGAGAGCCATCCTCATCTTATGACTTTTATGACTTTGCTTTTTTTGTGTTTATCGTCCGCATACAACCTTGTCTCTGGCAGATCTTTGATCATGATCATGATCAGACTTTTCCTACCAAGACCTCCAAATGATACCCCCTGTGTCGCACATCTTCCGCGCGCATGAACAAACAAACCTCGGAAATGACACCCTCCCTTGAAGAGCATTGATTCACGCTGCTCAAACCTCTCTGCTTTGACAACTCTGTTATCTTGGATAGACCTGGTGCATTCTGGCATGGTTTGGTCTTTTGTCTTTTTTTTAGTGGTGAATCTTCTCTTGATATAGTTCCTGGCGAAGTTGACCATATTAGATGTTGGCATTTCGTGAGATCGAAGAGGATATACAATATGGGGAAAGCGATAGCATTGGAGTTCGGCGAAAAATCATAGCTATATCTACTATGCATAGTAATTAACATGTTTCTTGATCCTGGCAATTTGGGTTTTAAAAGGTATATAGTGTAATTTTCGTGATGGTGTCCAGTTTGCTATGGGCAGTTTGATTCGAGAATCGAGAAGCCAATATTCATCCATGGTAGGGAGGCATTCGTTTATAATGGTAACGTAATTTGGCCTCATCTTAGACAAGATTCGTGATTACACTGCGCCGATCAAGTCATCGATAGAACATTCTGAAAAATCGCATTAAGTTTTCTATAAATCGTCCAAACGCCATGCGCAAATGCCACCTCGATCGATAAACTACTTCTTCCTGGATGGTCGTGCGTTTTTGAGCCTCTTCTGCTCCTTCTCGTGTCTCGCCTTGCGAATGTCCTCCCTGCCCTTGAGCTCCTTCTTGCTTCCCATGCCATCGCGGAAGCGACCAACACGCTTCTCTCTCGCCTCGTCCACACGCTTCTTGCGCACCTGGAAATCGTCGCGGTACTTGTCTGCTTCCTTGGGTGCCTTCTCTTGCTTGTGCTTGTAGCGTGCACCTGATGGGATGTGGGCGACATGGCTCGCACCTGTGCCAGGACGCTCTGTATCGCCGACATGAGGCATCTTGCCAAGACGGTTGGCACGCTTCCACTTGTCGAAGCGGCCACTTTGGAAACTGGCTGCGATCTTGACACCACTTTCTCCACGAATCATCTTTGCACCCTTGGAACCGTCGTCGTCGTTCTCCCGTGCCACATACTTCTTACTCTTCTTGTCCCATCGCATCTTGGAGCGAGACGCCTCGCCGAAGTTCTTGGCGTTCTCATCATTGGTGAGATCCATGGTGACACCACGGGCAGCTTCCACAAAGTTGGAAGAGTCCTGGCCACCAGATGACACGCCATAACCACGCTCTTCGGCAGCGTTGAATGTGCGAGGCGTGTAGGACATGAAAATTTCCGAGTCTCGCCAGTCTGTCTGCCCCTTCTTGGTGTTGGTGTTCGATACAGTGACCTCGAACTCGTCATCCGAGTCCTTAGCATCATCGTCCACATCCATTTCTTGAATCTCTTCGTCATCAATTTCCATGTTTGCACCAGCTGGTATATCATCATCAATGCCATCAAAATCGTCCTCTTGCTTTTCCACTTGTCTCCGCGGTGTGATTCTCTTTCGCAGCTGCTTCATTACTTCGGCAGCTTCAGTGGTTCCCTTGTCGCGACGACCACCAATCTCGAAGATAGTCTCCTGAGGTCTGAAACCACTGATCCTAGCCAGCATGTCGACTCGCGCCTGTTCGGCTCCGTCGACGTCCGCACCAAATAACGGGTGAAGCTGTGTCCAGCCCTTACTTCCGACCAATTCTTTCGAACGCTTTGCACTTTGGCTAGCCGCCGAGTTTCTTGTCCTTAGGTAAAGCTTCTCCGCCTTAATAGCGACTGCTCGTAGAGCAGTGACATCCTCGTTCTCGTACAGTGCCTTGTTAAACCATTCCACCTGAGTTTCAACAGCATCCCGCTTTAGTGCTCCAACAACTACATCGTCTGAGAATGATGGGCTGCTGGTTTCTTGGCCCACGACAAGCTTCTTGCCGAGGAACAGCTGGAGATCGAGAAGATAGGGTGCATCGGTGTCTCTCACGAGACTATAACTCCAACCTCGCTGACCTGCTCGAGCAGTACGACCGACTCGATGAACAAAGACCTTGGGTTGCGGGGGAAAGTCGAAGTTGATCACGTTGGCAAGAACTGGGATATCGATACCACGCGCAGCAACGTCAGTAACGACAAGGATATTTGATTTGCCCATTCGGAAATCTTCAACCTGAATTCGTCTCGCTGTCTGGTCGAGCGATCCATAGACATAAGAGACCGCAAAGCCGGCGTAGATAAGTAAGTTTGCCAGATACTCGACGTGATGCTTGGTAGCTGTGAATATAATGGTGGAGTGTTGTGTCGGCTTGCCGCCAGCAGGACCTGCACCTCGTTTCCTCTTCTTAGACCCATTTTCAGAAGCCTCCTGTGCGGCCTCTGGAGATCCCACTGGCATCTTGATCACGTCGTGAAGAATGTGCAGCAGAGATCCCTCCTTTTCAGCACCTTTCACGGCGAAGAATGCGTTCTCAAGATCAGGAGAGACCTTTGTCTCGGCATCGAGTCGAACGAGACTTGGATCTTGTAAGCCAGCACGTGCAAACTCAACTAAAGAGGCAGGTAATGTAGCGGAGAAGAGTAAACTTTGCCTCGAAGGCGGTAGCGCATGGAGAATTTCGGTCAACTGCGCCGCAAAACCCATCTCAAACAGACGATCAGCCTCATCAAAAACCACGTACTTGATGGAAGACAAATCCAGATTCATCTCAACCTTCAAGTGGAGAAATCGACCAGGTGTTGCGATCACAATATCGGGGTTGGCAGCCATGTATCCGAATTGTTCTTCGAGACTGTCACCACCAACAAGCAAGACACACTTCAAGTCTGTCCCTCTACTGAACTCCTTCACGACCTTCAGAGTTTGTATCGCAAGTTCTCGAGAGGGTGAAAGAATAAGCGCTCGTGTTCCGAATCTGGCGCTATGGGCGCGTAGTTTCTCGATCATGGGAATGACGAAGGCGGCAGTCTTTCCTGAACCTGTTCTGGCCATACCCACCAAATCCTTTCTATCGAGAACCAAAGGGATAGCTTTTCGCTGAATCGGGGTCGGAACCGAGAATCCTTTCCGTGCAATTGCCTTCAAGAGGTTACTGTTCAGGCCTAGAACATGTTAGTACAAATCCTCACCCCGATGGTTGGCTTTCTTACCCATTGCTTGGAAACCTCCGCCCTTCTTGACTGTTCTACCCTTGAGATTGGAGGCTTTTCGGAAAGACGCCGCCTGTTGGAGGGCAATGAAAGCCTCGTCGGTGTCATCGTTGCCGGGTTCTGGGCCGTTCAATAAGCCATCAAAGTCGAAATCGGCGTCGGCACCGTCACCGCCATTCTCGTTGTCGCCATCGCCAGGATATAGCGACCCGAAAATATCGATCTCCCCGTCTGACGGGGTTGGTGATACGCCGCGTTGCGGCATGGTGAGGCGAGTTCGAACGTGATAGCGAATATGTAAAGATGGGAGTATGACAGACTCAGTAGCTCTTCCCAATATTTTTTTCTGTTATCTTATCTCGCGGGGCAGGCCGGTGGGTCCTTATTCAGCGTCTCCCGCCGCGACGACCTAGCGCATGCATACCTTCGCCTTCAACCTTGCTGGTTCTTCATCATCCCCTGGAAGTGTCTTCAAAACAGTCAATAATACAAAATGTCTAGCAAAGAGGCCAAAGAAGATAAGGATGCCCTCGATGCCCTTGAGCTTGAGGCCAAAGAATTCGATAAGGTAAGTTGCGACAAGCACCTAAACCATCATGACTTCCGCTGATTCTACCTACAGGATGCCGAGATCGACCGCATTTTGAAGGCCTTCCGCCTCGATGCGTACGTTAAGACTCCATCAATGTCATAGCAAAATATCTAATATTTCTCATAGTTATGCCGTTCTCGACCTCCAGCCCGGTGTCCCTGATTCTGATATCAAGGTTACTTATCGCAAGAAGTCCCTACTCATCCATCCCGATAAAACAAAGAACCCCCTAGCACCAGATGCCTTTGATAGGCTAAAGAAGGCTCAAACCGAGCTCATGGATGAGAAACATCGCGAACGACTCGATGAAGCCATAGCAGACGCGCGGATGCTTCTAATTCGCGAAAACAAATGGACGGTCGATAGCGAAGAGCTCAAAACAGAAGAGTTCCAGAAGATGTGGCGCGCAAAGGCGCGAGACGTTCTCATCGACAACGAGCATCGCCGACGCCGTCAGATGAAAGCCCAGCTTCAAGAGGAAGGCCGCGAGCAACGACGTACTGACGCTGAGGTGGAGGATCGTAAGCGCAAGCGTCAGCATGAGCAAGATTGGGAGGCCACCCGGGATGAGCGTATCACCAGCTGGCGATCTTTTCAGAAGGGCGGCAGCGAAAAGAAGAAGAAGAAGAAGCTCAAGCCTATCGGCTAAGGCGTCTTGCATGATTTCGCAAAGGAATCTATTGAAAGACAGCACGCAAGGGCACGGCTACAGTACACACGATGTTGCGCTGGTATGTGAGTTGAATAATAATGATGATGATCAGTTTGGACTCTAATCAAGTCAGATAAGGTGCTGCCAGAGGTTCATATCTCGTCCAGCGCAGGAAACATCGGCTTTCTGCCAAGGTAGGTACATTATGACTGTGATGTTTTATCGTTCTAGGATCATACTCTATATTCGTAGTATCGTTCATGTACATCGTAGACCGTTAAGTGACTTTTACTACAATTGAATGAGGAGAGTGGCCTCGTTGGAGCTTCCCAGCCCCCTCTTTCTATACTACAGGATTAGTATACAGCAGATCTGATGCATCTGCAGATCTACATAAGCAGTTGGGCTGTCGTAAACCTCGACCGACGCCAGACAAATAACATAAACCTTTTGAACACCAACAAATGCGCTTCTTCCTTCCTTCTAATGTTGATAATTCTCCCCATTATTCGATACAGTTCATCATGAGTCGGAAATTTTGTTTATTTCTTCTCATTCTCGTCAGGCTTTTTGTCGCTCTTGCTTGCATCCTCGTTCGCCTTTTGGTGGGCTGGGTTGTTGGTGAGCGTGTGCCAGAGAGATTTGAGGAAACCCTCATCCTTATGCGACTCAGGGTCATTTGGGTCCCTTGAACGGTCAGTATCAGTTCTCCAAGCCATACAGGATATAGCTCCTTACCTTGAAGAGCCAACGCCCATCACCCTTTTAGCAGTCTTATCGCCCATCTCATCGGCAAGCACTTCAACAATAGTTCGTTGATTGGCATTCAAGTACTTAGGCATTGTAACGCGGTACTCAACTCTGAGATCACCGTTGCCACCACGGCGAGAACCGAGACGCTTCATTCCCATGCCAGGCAAAGTGATCTTATCGCCAGTGTTGGTGCCAGTGGCAACTTTGACGTTGACTGTTCCATCCAAGGTAGGAATCTCGGCGTGACCACCAAGCAAAGCAGTAGTGAGAGGGATGTTGGCTGTGTAGAGAATGTTGGAGCCATCTCGTCT
Source organism: Fusarium graminum (assembly GCA_013266165.1). Classification (NCBI taxonomy): domain Eukaryota; kingdom Fungi; phylum Ascomycota; class Sordariomycetes; order Hypocreales; family Nectriaceae; genus Fusarium; species Fusarium graminum. The sequence continues at coordinate 23,142 of JAAGWP010000046.1, read as the reverse complement.
GAACTTGGCATCCTTGGCAACGCGCACAAAGACGTATAGGTCTCCGCTCTGGCTGCGAGCGTTAGGCTCAGACGATCGACCGGTGGCAGGCGCGTCACCAGCGCCGTCAACTCGAAGTCGCATGCCGTCCTCGATACCAGCAGGGATATCCACTGTGATTGACTTTCTCTCCCTCACAACGCCGTTTCCTGAGCATGAACCACACTCGGATCCCTTGGGAATAACAGTGCCGGTGCCGTCGCAAGTTCCGCAAGTGGAAGCCATCTGGAAACCTCCTTGCATGAAGTGCACCCGAGTGCCAGATCCGTCGCAAGAACTGCATGCACTCCTCGATGTTCCGGTTTTCAGACCATTGCCCTTACATGTCCCACAGGTACTGAGTGGTGTAATCGAAATCGTCTTGTTCGTGCCCTTGGCAGCTTCCATAAAACTGATGGTAGCTTGAACCTCAATGTTATCTCCAACCAGGACCTCCTGTTGATATGCTTGTTGTCGTCCACGTCGGCCAAATCCCTGCTGTCCGGTGAATGCTGAAAAGATATCCTCGAAGTTGACGCCCGCACCGAAACCTCCCTGACCTCCGAAACCGCCGAACCCTCCTTGCCCGCCAAATCCACCAAATCCGCCAGAGAAAGGATGGCCTCCTCCGAAACCACCACCTCCTCCAGGAGCACCTCCGCCGCTGGGGTCGAAACCAGCGGCACCAAACTGGTCGAATTGTTCGCGCTTCTTGGGATCGGAGAGAATCTCGTAGGCGGACTGAATATCGGCGAACTTGTCTTTCGCCTGGGGGTCTTTATTTGTATCGGGATGGAACTTCTTTGCCAGGCCATAGTATGCCTTCTTAATCTCGCCGGCGGATGCAGTCTTGCCGACACCAAGAGCTTGGTAAGGATCCTTTTGCTGGACAGCATTTGTAGCATGGAACAACTATCACAAATCAGAAAGGCAGTCTTCTCTTGAGCATTGGGTTACTCACCCGTTTAGCCGAGGGACCTCGAGCTCCTTTTTTGGGGGAAGCCCGGTTACGAGATCCGACATGCCATGCCGCCGTATGAAGCTGGGCACCTTTCCTTAAACATTGAATCTTTGGTGCGTTTTGCGCCAGGACACGCGCGGGGGCGGCGGCCTTTGATATAAAACTAGGGTTCATGTTGAGCTGCAACAGTTCATCTGATTCTAAAAAATACAAGGAAATGCAAAAAGTGGAAAAAGAGCAGCGAGGGGAGAGGAGAAACGTCACAAGCGACTAACGGGATAGCTTGTGCTTCTCTTTTTTTCGAGACCTATCTCGAAGTTTTCCACGGCACAAGCCTCAGGCATCCAGCTTCGTCATAAGAAGCCGGCTTCGGCAGCGCTTTAGGTGGAAGCTAATTGGTCGAGATTCATAATGATTTCAGGAACGGGAAAGTTGACGCAAAGCCGATTGAAATCTCAAATTGTTCTCTGTAGAAAATCAAAAGAGATCGAGAGACAGGGCCAACGGCTCTCAACTACAAACGTATGTCTCGGTATGTCTTGTGATACTCGTTCAAAACAAACGTGGTCGAGGTTTGTCATCGCCATTATATCAGTCTCCGAGACCTCGTTATGCCGAAACTACCCCGGCTAGCCGAACAACCCCCAACATCGTCGACTGGAGGAGCCGAGAATAGGCTATGGATTACCGCGATCAGTGGTAGAGAGTATGAATGGCTAGAGAGTATCAAAACGCTTGACCATCCAGGAAAAGGATCAGGTAAAGTACCACTATAATTTCCCCTAAACTTACCTAAGTATTTTTATCACTTAGTCTAAAGCGGTCAACTCTTGTGGTACCTCGAGGAATAGGTAAGTTGGTTCCTCGATGGTTGATCCATGCAATAATTATAACCGGGCATCGGATTGTGTCTTCGGCTTTCCCCACCGTTGTGGGTAGATGGGCTTGTTCTGCGCCATTATGATCAGTCATGATGCTTTGTTGTTAGTTCTATAAGAATGGTTGTGATTGATCATATGAATTCCGTGGAGGTCAGATTTCATATAAACTGTATGCCGACGGTACCAGAGGAGTCATATGCCTAGGAACTGCACAAGGTAATCTTTCCATGTAGGGCTCTGGAATGGTTGACACAACCATGGAGGTCAGCTTCTTACAGTAAGACATATGGAAGTCAGTACAAGCGAATGGTTGAATTTGCCGATTTATTACCTCAGGGCCCTGCCTTAATCTTCAGAATGTGATACGTCCATTAAATTATGCTTGCCATACTCATAGCATGTTGCCGCCTCTCGGATCAGGATTAGATCATGGCACTCCACATCAAGAGAGAAAGTTCAATCATGAATTGCGTTCGCATTTTCTACCTAAAATGCTATGGTGTGTGCCTCATGGGCTCGAGCGCTCCAGGGGAGAAATCGCAGTGATTCGTTTCCTGCTCAGTGTGGTATCGTTGTGATGTAAATCAAATCCGCGCAAGACATTGTTGATGTCGTAAATAGGTATCCATATGCAACCATTGCAAACAATCCGGCTTGCCCTATGCAGCCTTTCAAAATATAGAAAACCCGCAAGCCATCCGAAGCAACTGGTGCTTTGACGCTCGCGTTTCGACGCCAAAAACTCCATACCAATGTGACCATCCCTCGCATGAAACCAATTCCCTATAAACCTCTTATTTCGTAAAAGCCGTGGACTTGCCACTCGCGTGTGGTTTGGAGATGCGATTGGGATCGTGCCGAATCTTATAGATAAAGTCCACGATCACATCGTTCTCTTGGACACCCATTCCGTTAAAATGTTTGCGCACTGCAAGAGCGAGCTGGTCTTTGCTCTGGCGGCGAGCTTGTCGGCGCCGGACCATGGTCGGGGAGTGTAAACCAATACCGTTTGGCTGTGAAAGAATCCATTGGCAGTATGGATTCGAGAAGGAGCTTGGTGTGTTCAGACGGTGTTGACGGCGGTAGGCATGAAGGACATCTCGGTCGAACGAGGCCCAGTGTAACTAGAAAGGAACAAATATGTTAGCATGGCGATCTGAATAACAAGTGAATAAGGTCTGGCAAGCTCTCCCTAGGAAGCACGCAGACCGACGAATAATTCAGACGTCAGCCAAATGCAAGGTGGGCAAAGAGCAGTACAACGGTGACCTCAGACTATCCTCCAGTCTGAAGCACATTCCAACGACCATAGTAAACGCTTGATATCTTGGTAACTCGCCGAGGGCCAGAGATTGACTGGAGGTGGTGGACGAGCGGAAGGGGTGAACCAACACTAGGAGGAGAGGGCTCAACAGGCGGCTGAGGAGCTGCTGCTGCGGCGGCGGCAGCAGCATTCTGGAGGTCGCGAAGAAGAGAGTGGTTCTGCTGGCTGGCATTTCTGCGCATTTTTGTCGAGGACTGGCCATTTCCCACCTTCTCCTTCGAATTGGGACCGTCCGACTTGGTGTCGTCGTGATTGCGGGAGGACTTTGCGGGCGGCATGACGAGCTATTGAAAAGTGCGTCGGGGTCGAAGAAGTTGACTCGTCGTAAGGGATAAAGAAGTAAATCGCTCGAGACAGTTGGTCACATAATAAAGCAGCTTTGGATTGACTGACGGCAACGAGCAGTATGGGTATGTGGGAGGAAATGAGAGGGGAGAGAAGAGGAGCTGGGCTAGGATGGCCGGAGTCGGTGCGCATGCCCATTTTTCGGGGTCTGCGCTTGTCATCTGGTACACTCAGGGCGACGTCACAGCCCAGCACCTACGAAAAAAAAGTGTAGAGGACCCCGAGACTGGAAAGTTTATCCACTTCCACTTTCCCGGTCAGTCAAGTTGTGTGGATAATGAGACCACTCTAGAATTCTCCGACCAATACTTATGAATCCTTTCACTGTTGACACGGAAACTGCGAATATGCTTCTTGCGCCCAACAACATGGTTTTTTCTTTCTTCTTCTTATAAGTCGATCCCCTCTCTGACAGGTACAGACGAAGGAACCCAGGGGCCCGGCGCTGTGGCTCAAACGTCCCCTTCGGGCTTCCCGTCGAAAGATCCAAACATGTTCCACTACTCACGCCTCAATGTCGATCGTGGTGCTTTTCCGGTTGCGGTTCGCGGGATGAGGCGTGGTCAGTCAAAATATGGAAATGGTTTTGATTGACCAATCGCTGAAAATGGAACAGTTGATTCAATTCAAGATCTAACGTTCTGGTTATATTTGCATTAGGTCAGGAACCGCGCAATTGAAAGTGCACTACCCGAAATATTGCAAGCGCTTACACTGTACAATTCGCGGAAATAAAGCCGCGCGAAAACCTCCAGCCATCTTTATATGCATAGCGTTCCTTGATAGAATGTTCCGACCAAGACGGCAAATATGGAGCCAAACTGAGACTGCAGCGTAACTCAAGCGCAAATGAGGAACATGATAGCTTTATTGTGAAGACGCTCGTATGAGCACTTATGTAGAGACACTTAGCAGTTGCAAGATCGCAGTTTTCCTATGACTCCACCTTGGTCAACTAATCGTTCCGTTTAGATACTTGTGGTTGATTCCAACATATGCCAAATTTTCAAGTTTCAAGACACTAAGTACTCTCATCATGGATGAATTTATTACGGCTTGATTGCGAGGTGCTCGGGACTTGAGGTTACGGCTGCTTTGGGGGTTGGAATCCCAGCATTGACGTATGTTGGTGGTAATAGATTCAATGGATGTCATTGATCCCAGGGAATGTCACGAGATCATCACGAGTTTCATTTCCATGCATATTCTATTGTGGATCCTTCCCCAAGTCAAATCCCCCCACGCTGTAAAGCTTGACTGCTAGTGTGACTCAAGCAATCATCTCATCAGGCGTCGCTTAAAACATCGCGAAGCGCGGCACGCTTGTTAGCCTTTTCGATCACATTGATACCGGAGATCTAAGAAAAAGCCCCAATCTCCACTTCTGACCGCCAGGAGGGGATGGAACAAGTACCCATCCATCTATCACTGCGCAGGGAAATCCAATCATGTGGGTATGGATAATCACACCAGACGACGGGTAGCGCATCATAGAATCTGTTGTGCTTTAGATCTTGTCCTCCATCTCTGTCCTCGTCCATTCGTCGGACTACTGGGTATCAACGCTTGCTTCCAGAATATACTACCGAAACGTCACTATACAAATCTGAGTCACCGAACAGATCATTCAAACTTGGCACCTGCAGGCTCAAGGGCGAAAGACTAATGCAAGTTGAAAAGAAAAGGATCATGAGTGTAGGCGGGCTCGGTCAAGGATTGGGACATGTCTCGAGAAGCTGAATGCTGGGCTCGAGTGAATGATTTCTCCACATGTCTATATAGCATGGCCTTATTGGGAGCAATCGATCAAGTCGTGGATGAAGCTTGGCACGAATGAATGTGTTAACAGTTCATACATGGTAGTAGAGAACATCACATCTCGTGAGACGACACAGGCAACACATTTGGTTAGAACTAGGTAAGCATAAAACCCAGAAATTTGCCAAAGCAATTTGCGACACCACGTGTACGTTCATCGGTCAAGCACAGCTAAACTGTCTTGATGCACGGAGATCTTCCCCGGACTTCCGACCATAGCCCTATCTACTCCGCAATCCATTACGTTGCCCTTGATATTTCCATGAGTGAACGGAACTCGCCTTCCGCGTACAGAATGACCAATGAAGCACCCCTCAGATAAGAGTTCATATGTAGAGTAGTTAGGCTATTGAAATGGCTGGTCAATGAGACGGCAAATCAGGACCGTTCGCATTGGGATGGACCTGCATGGGGCATTGGCAGCTGAGGAAGATGCGAGCCAATGCTGTCCCCAGCCTGCTGTAGCCTGTATCAGCCGCTGTGGGGAAGATCACTGCAGTCATAAACCTGGGGGATTGGAGACTCGTCAATCATTTTTAGCGTAAACGGGTCGGCTGATCACATCCTCAAATTTGTGCTGTCTTAGGACGCCACCTCGAGGGCTGCCAACGGTTGACCGGATATCGATTCCAAGGAATTTGAAGCGTTGGCTTTGATTGACTCCTGATGTGTTTGACATTTGTAGCAGTGGTAGCTTCTCAGAAGTCGGAATAATCGACAGCCTCACCCACAAGACGAGATAGCATATGCGCTATTGCCACCAAATAGTGACGTGTACTGGGCCTTGGTGGTGTTTCTTCAGTGTATTGCGACCTTGGTCTTTGGAATAGAATAGCACGGTCGAATAAGTTTCTACAATGGAATCAGTGATAACCCCTATCTCTCGAGATAACCGGCCAGTACAGTGATTAAGTAATACGTGATGAAAATAAAACACATATCCCTCCTCCAAGGCATCAGCCTAGGGTAATTATCAAAAGCAAAACTGCAACAATCTGGTACATCATTTCCACACGCAGTAATTGAATCGTGTTGCAGATCGATGATCGACAACCATGGGTTGGAAGGAAGTTGCGGAGAAGTTGAAGATGAAGGTTGTAGTAAACATTAATTCTTTGGGGGATATCTATACTTTAGCGCACATTATCGACAGCCATCCATTATTACCAATGTATTGTAAGGCTATCATCTGTAGATACTCATTTTTGGATAATTACGTACTGCTTGAGGCGTTGGTCATCTCCCCACCTCCGATAGTCCGTCAGCGACAACCTAAGCTGATGGGTATGCGGCCCGCTGGCTAGTAGCAGCACATCACGCAAGCGCAAGCGCAAGGGCTGATGCGTTGCGATGGATGCGATGCAGATGCTACAAGCGTGGCAGCGCGAGTCTAGAGTGGCCCGTGAGATGTCAGTTCTGCATCTTTGATTCGGGGTGAGTGGTCCGAGAGGCCCTGAGGCGTCATCTATCATAATAAAGGGCTATTGGATGTAACAGGGAGAAAGCACAGACTAGATATGTGCATACTGGCCCTGCAAAAGATTGATATTAGGGTCAATAAAAACCTCGTTTTCATGGATACTTCTCCTGAAGCACCAGCTGTTGGTTCCATGACCTTGGAGGATGATAATGTCTCAGGGGATTAGAGCAAAGAACACGAGCATTTATGGGTCTTGTTTAACAAAAATAACATTCGTTGGTGCCTCCAATTTGACATACCCAGTTCGGGTTCTCGGTGAACAACCAATGTGTCGAGCATTAGTGAGCAGAAATGATCATGGATGAGCAGTCCGGGTGAGAACAGAAGGTATCACATCAATTAAAGCGCTATATCCCTGCGCAACCTTTCTCCCCGTGGCAGGGATCCTCACATCCCGGTGTCATTAGTTCAAGGTGTTTTTGTAAGAAAATATCTGTGCGGGTTATACTCCGTGTATCTGTTAGATACGGTAGATACCGATGTGATTTGCCATGGCAACTTGAGAGCGACATCAGAGCACATCGATCGGCCTTCTTCAGAATAACTTCTTGATCAAGACAAAGTCAACAAGGGACATCTCTGAGTGTGAACGAGGCTGCGCTAGTCCATGGGTTTGCGCAGGGATACGGTAGCATTGAGAGGCGAGGGTGGACTAGCCAAGTGGAGGAGAGACGGACGCTTTACCGGGAAGACCAAAGCATGGTACGAAAAGGGTTCAAGGCTCTCAGGCTCCTTCTGGTGTGGTACTCGGTCCAATTTGGTGGGTGAGACTCGAGTGTTTTTGAGGGGCTCCATCCTTCTTGTTAAAGCCATCGCTGGTCCCCCACTCTCTACCCGCACGTTCCCCAGACCCTCATCTTCAGTCCATCCCACGCTTCGAATCGCATTGAAGCCTTTTATTTTAGTATTACCGATTGCTTGCTTGCTTCTTTTGGTACTCGAAGTTCTTCATGATAAGTTAGGTATCGCGTTGCATAGTCTTTGCTTCTGCTTGTACTTTGCGTGCCTGAACTATTATTACTGTTTCTTATTAGTGTTCCTGATTATCTCAGCCCGAAAGTCGCTCAGGTTGTGTCTTTCTGAGTCTAATCTTATTATTTTGTGTTCTGTTTCTTCTTTTCATACGGCTTTTCAGTTTCCAACATCCTTCTATCACACTTATGTTACACAAGTTACATTAGCATCTATCTCGCGTATCCATGCAAGGTAATTATATCACTTTCTTTTCTTTCGTCGTCTTTCTCGCAACACAATATCCCTTCTCACTTTGTTCTGGTGATCCCTCTGCATCTTCATCCTTCAGCGGCGCCACTCGATCGGCGAGGACCACATACAGGCAACTCTCCTTGTACCTCCAAGTTGCTCGACACCGTGGATAATCGAACGTTGGAACTAATCGATACCTAACCACGCATGGCCTTGTCGCTGGGCAGTATCGACTGTTGGCTATATCAACATTGGACCCGATCCTTGTATTTCCGCCTGCTGTGTATCGTTCGACTTCACGGCATGTCTATAACCATTCGTTATACCTTCTGGAACCACTTTTTCAAGGATAATCCCTAACCTCCGGATTCTCGCCGAACGTTACACATGTCAAAGAAGGTTGATGACCTCGAACAAATGCCACTACCCAGTCAAGCTCGAGTACAAGAAACGCGATACACCAAACAAAACCTCCCCCAGCGCCGCAATAACGCCTCAGCAGCACGGATGCAAATAACTCTCCGGGGTATATGGATGCTCATCGCCCATTCCAACGTTAAATGGGCCAGCAAGACGACAACTCACAACAATTAATATAAACGGCCAAACTCTAAGATGGTCTCTGCGTCGGTTCGGCATCTCCCTGTCTCCAGTCACGGCCCCACTCCCCAAGCTAGATAGTTTCTTGATCCACCTCACAGCATCCAGTTTAGCATTTAGCCGCAGAAATACGCGGCATCTATTGTCATTCACTGCTAATACTAAGGAATCAGTTCAGCCCCAGCACGACGACCTCTTTAGCTTTGAACTTTGAACTTCGATCTTCCTTTTCGCGCCGATCTCCCGCTGTTCCAACGGCTTTCGAAACGTCGCCAGGCGGACAACATTGATTCTTCTCTCGAGCTTCTGTCATGATTTCCTAGGGGTCTGAACAAAGCAATTACACGATTTAGACTGTCCTGTCCCACTCTCGAACCCCGGTCACAACCCCGCTACCGTCTGCGACCTGACAGCCACGCTTTGCGACTACAGCGATCGTCAACCGTCATCTTCGCACCTTGGCCTACGACTTCCTGACCGGTGGATTTCTCGCCTATTGTCTTATACTGTCATCCGACTTACTTTAAACTTGTATTTAGTCGACAAATTCTTTGCGCTGGTTTAGCCGCTTGGGCTTGCTTCTTTACCCCGGGTCATGGCTACCGTCATAGCAAACAGCGTGAAACCGACCCTCCCTATCTCTCCGGTCAGCTCAGGCGCAATGGGGGCACAGAATATTTCGCCCCGCGGAACCTCAGATCCCTCAGCGCGCGGTCGACGAAGAAGTCGTTCGCCTGCGGACGATGTTGGTGAACACGATATGAATGTTGAAGGAAACCAGGATGGACCAAATGGCGCATCTTCAAACTCAGACGGTCCCGGCCCTGCCAGAAAACGGAGACGGAGTCGAAAGGGCTTGGATAAGAGGTTTGAATGTAGCGCCGAAGGATGCGGAAAGAGCTATTCAAGAGCCGAGCATTTGTAGGTCTTGACCTCTGCGACTCGCCTCGATATATGCTGACATAAGATGCAGATACCGGCATCAACTCAACCACAACTCCAAACAAACGTATCATTGCACCTTTCCTAACTGTACACGCACTTTCGTTAGAGGAGATCTTCTCAAAAGACATATGGACCGACATGCCGCAAAAGGTTCTCAACTTAACCAGAGAGATTCGATGGCTGGACATGTGACACGAGCTGTTGCTCCTGGCCAACCTTCTAGCTTCAGTCGGAATAATTCTATTGATTACTCAAACCCTCAGCAAACAAACATATCTTATCAAACACCACCGGTCCCAACACCCAGCCCTTACTCGCCTATGGCAAGTACCCCAACGGGAATATATTCAAACGGACCTATGCCCAATAGCATGGACAGTTACATATCCCCGACCCAGGGATACGAGCACCGTAATCCGCAGCTTAGCCAACCGCAATCACCATCGATTTCGCAGGGGCCGCCCATGTCTACTGTCAATTCTCAGTACAATGCCATGTCTCCTGTTGCTAATCAGCAAGGCTTCCAGAACCACCAGAGCATGTCACACAACACGTTCATCAGCCAGCAGAATGTCATGCCTATGAACCTACCTCCAGCACAGTACTCCAATGGACAGAATTCTGTCGTCGTCACCACAGCGGAATACTCAGAGCCAGGAACTACCCAGCCCAGCGAAATGATAATGCTGGATCAGATGTCTATGCCTGCGACGGTGCCTGTTTTTGGGGAGGGAGGTGATCTGAACAAGTCACCTTATGTCGGAATGCCTGAGGATTTTATGGCATATCTATTCAACTCTCCGAGCCAAGCCATGACACCAGTCATGGGTCCAAATTACACCAAGTAAGTATTTATTGGAAAGGGTGAGGGACTGTACTAACATGATCTTAGTTATGCGGAATTGCAAGGAAACCAATTCAACATTTCCCTCCTAGGTACCGACAGCAATTCGCTCGGGTATTTTCCAACTGCTCCTCAGCAAGTAATGGCCGTCAACAACCTTCTCGATCAGCAAGTTCCTGAAGCTACGATATCCGAGGAAAAGAGTCAAGAGCTATTCGACTTTATTAGGGAACGGTTTCACGACAATAAACATGCGCCACCTGATCGTCAATGGGCCGACATCCTCGAAGGTGATCGCTCAGATGGCGACCATATGTTAAGTAAGAGGATGATGCAGGCTTACATTGGTTCATACTGGTACCATTTTAGCGATCAAATGCCGATACTGCACAAGCCTACTTTTTCACCCGATAGAACACCCAACCTTTTGTTGCTTTCTATGATGTCTATTGGAGGGGCTTGCCTGGACCGGACACACGGACACAAGGTGACAAGAGCAAGCGCTCAGCTCTCCAACTTTCTGGCCTGGCATCTACGTTGGGATATTTTCATGGATGCTAGCTTCCGACCACCTGCTAAGTTGTGGATTTTCCAAGCTTTGATTCTGCTTGAGCTGTATGAGAAGATGTTCGCGACAAGAGAACTCCATGAACGGGCCCACATCCACCACGCTACTACTATTACTCTCATGCGGAGAGGACGGTCTCTGATCGGCAAGTCCGCATTAGACTCTCCGCCAAACCCTCGCGACGGGTCAAACGGGTCCAGGCAATCCTCTACATCCAGCTCGACGGGAACGGCTGACAAGTGGTGGGAGCATTGGGTTACGAACGAGGCAACCCGACGTGCAGCATTTGCAGCATTCATTGTCGATTCGATTCATGCCACAATGTTTGGACATTCGGCAGTTATGGTGGCACATGAGATGCGATTACCTCTTCCTTGTGATGAGTCAATGTGGCGAGCTGGAAGCAGTTCTGAAGTCTGGAGAATCGAATCAAATTTGATGTCGAATGGCATCAAGCCAACTTCGTTTTTGGAGGGTCTTAAACGAACACTCAGCGGTCAAGATGTCCATACTACCTCTTTTGGTAGAACTGTTCTTATGACAGGTCTTCTGAGTGTATCATGGCATATGCATCAGCGAGATCTTCAGGTGAACGTCTTGGGTGGCGGTATCATACAAGCTCTAGGTGGACGTGACAGGTGGCGAGCTACTCTTACTCGAGCATACGATACTTGGAAAGCGGATTTCGATAAACACCTGGAACGGAGCGAGGCATCTGACCCCTACCGAGACAATGCTACCAAGAGGCAAGAGTTCAACGTTGTGTTTGAAAGCCGCACAGTTCTGCATCATCTGGCACACATGGCGATGCACGCAGATATTGTGGATTGCCAGATGTTTGCTCGAGCGAAGCGTCTACTTGGTCGAACAATTGGGCCTCAGGAGTTTAATAGTGCTCAGAGGCGTATAAAAGACCACTGGGCACATTCAGCAAGGGCACGAGATGCTGCCTTTTATGCCATCAAATTCCTTTGCTCAGTTCTAGCTCCCGACCAGGTGTCACCAGCACACGCGGGTGGTTACCACCTTGATGAGCCTTACGACGCCAGGGATGATGTTCTCTTGAACCGACCGTGGGTCATGTACTTTGCTGCTCTGGTTGTGTGGAGTTACGGATTTGCGCTTGAGGGTCCCTGTCCAAACATCCCATTGCCCACAACAAAACAGGAGAAGCTGCAGCATATGAGGAACTATTTCATTAAGTTTGGGGGTATCGATAGCCCAGGTGCCCTTCAGGGGAGATCTGGAGTTAATGGCAACACGGCTGTTCTCATGGTTCTCAAGGACACGTTCCAGGTACGTCTTCTCTCAAGAACAACTTCAATAGTTATCTAACATGCTCTTAGACGACGCGTTGGGAGTTACTCCATGAAGGGTCAGCTCTTTTGAGTAATTGTATTATCCTCAATCAAGGAGGAACGATTGAATAGAGCAATTGTTTTCGTTTCGGCATTGAAAGCGTATACGAAGGAATATTCAAATTTAACAGTATAGTATATACAGACCAAAGGAAGTTGGCGCAAGGTCTCGTGATAAATTACAAGATATGAGATACGACGGACTGAATAGCATGATATGGATATAGATGGAGTATTTGGTTTCATAGGTTGGATTGCGTTTCGCTTTATAATACCCTAGCGCCATTTCATACAACAAGATTATTGAGTAAACAACGCCGATTATTTGGTTCGTAATTAATCAAACAAATACGACGTGTGGGAACTCAGCATACATGGGGTTTTTTAATCTTGTAGCATCTGCTAACGATATTTGCATTAAGTGAGTACTAAAGTGCTAAAGTACTTAAGTAGGTAGGTATTAATATTGTCTACCTCTCCAGAATAGGTAATATGCATTGTGTTTAGCACCTATCGGATGTAGCTACTACCTACAGATTCAGCCAATCACATTACACATCTCATGTACCTACCAAGATGCAAGCTTCCAAGACAAGAAGGCGGTGGGAATTCTGCCGCGACCGTCGACCTCATGCTCCCAACTACAGGCGATAGTCATTGCGACAAGCTATTCTCCATTAGTTGCCGTGACAGGCTTCTTCAATTGAATCAATCTACCTAAATCAACATGCGAGCTACAGTGTCGCATCGAGAACCGCCGAATCTTCCCGTATAGCGAGTGATAGCCCGATCTCATGTCGCGAAATGGTAGCTCCAGAAATCCGGTCCCGCGCAAGGGACCGCCGCATTGGCGACAATTTAGCAGGTCTAGCTTAGATCGAACCCATGCCGAAGTTCCAGTGTCGCCAGCGAGTATGTCGACCCATCCCGCCATAAAGGAGGAGATAAAGCGAGCAAGAATAGAACGCCGATGCACTGTGACGGTCAATGAGGGCTATGCCAGAGATGAGGTCTTGCTCAACTTTGACGTAGTGGGTGCCGATATCAAGCCTGGAACATTGATGTGCATAGCGACTGTCAAAGAAGATTTGCGAAAGATATCGGCTGGTCATGGCGCCAGTAGCAAGCAGAATCAGGATCAGAGTTACGGCTCCAAGGGAACAGCAGGAACACAAAATGGGGACAGCGCATGCTTCAAGTACTTTTTTGTCGCGAAAGATATGCCGCAAGAGACAAAGGCGCGGAATCCCGATGTTGAGGTCTATGTCCTGAAGCATATCGCCGACGCGTTTGGAATGAAGAAGGGATCCCAGGTCCTGTTAACAATGGTAAGGAATCTCTGCTCGCATATGGTTTCTAGTTACTGACAAGGCGAAGGTGGACGCCAAAAACCCAGCTACGGAAGCTTCGCACGTGGAACTGTCGTTTAAAGACCAATATTTGTCCAGATCAGACATTTGGAGAATGACTGTCGGGGAGCTGACGGGAAGAACTGTCTACAAAGGTCAATCGGTCTTGTTCATGGGCACAATCAAAGCGCAGGTCACAGCAATCTATGTTGATGGTGAAAGAGCACATTCTGCCTTTTTCACTCGCGATACCCGACCCATCTTCCGAAGCGAGTCAGCCAGATACGTACTTTTCATCCAGATGGCCAAAGAGATGTGGGAGTTTGATGCGGAAAGCTCAGGCGAAATCATGTTCAACAAGGTTGTCAACGGGTTTCTTCCTGCGCTGTTCAAGAGATGGGCAATGCTCAAGGCTAAACACCTTGTTAGCATCGTGCTTTTTGCGCGCGTCGAGTATGACACTGGTTTAACCGCTGAATTCGACAACCTCTCAGGCGACTACTACACTGGTATACAGCCGTCCGGGCCACGACGGCCGTATAAAGACTTCTATCGAGTTGTGGTTAGCGAGATGGGCAGTGGAGAGTGGACCAAGATCTTGCATCAATTAAAGGTGGAATTCAACTTCTTCCGCCGGGATATCAGCCTGCATCACCACAAACTCAATGCTCAAGCAGCAATTGACGGTCCCGACTCCATTCCTAAAGACACTCCTTCAACTCGTGTCAAAGCCGAATCAACATATGCCATGTACGGCAATGTCCTAGAGGCGATCAACCTTGCCTCGTCACAATTTGCACACGACCATATCGACAGAGATCTTACCAGGACTGGAATTTCAATCGCTGTCATCAGTCCTGGCTCTGGCGTATTTGAGGTAGACTACGAGACCTTGCGAAGGACAACTGAAGCATTGGTAGGAAACGGCATTGGCATTGATCTAATTTGCATGCCAAAGATGCCTTTACATTCAGTGCCTCTCTTCAAATACCGCAATCCTCAATACTCTTCGGATGATCATGGCCATACTCATCGTTCTAGCTTCTCAAGATCGTTTCATAGTCGGGATAGTACACCCAATCATCCTACGCCAGTGATCGGTAGTTACCAATCTCTCGGGGAATCCTTCTCGCCTTCAAAAGGGATGAGTCTCTCTCGCCGTGCTGACCCCCTTATGTCTATGGCAACAAGCGAGCAATGGTGCTTTGCGCTACCGCAATGGCTCCATGTCTCATTCTGGACAGGGGCATCTGACGAAGCTTTGTCGTATGAGGGCATTGCTCTGTCTGTGTCCAACAAAGTCGTTCAAGACGATGAGGCAGAGTTTAACATCCGATGTCGCATGTACGCCTTACAGATGAGAAGTGTCCTCGAGACAAACGAGATCGAAACGACACCTTTACAGGTTGACACGCATTTCCCAGCTAACATCACGGAACCGCCATCTTCACAAAAGTATCGCAACACTGGCATCAATGATACTGTTTATATCCCTCCCAGAAGACCACAAGACGGTTTATTTGATCATATTCATGGGTTCCAAAGATTTGTTCCTGATAGGCTAGCACGACCTGGTGAAAAGTCGTTATGGAAACAACTTCAGGAATTTGACGATCATAGGGCCAAAATTTCCAGTGGTCGTAGTCGACACCACTCATCACGATATGCCAGGGAATTGGATGACATTACGCGAAGGCAATTAGCGGAGGACTCTGGCCTATATGGGACCTCTCTTCCCGAGAAGAAAGCACCGATTCTTGGTCCCTCGGCGAGGAAGCTGTCGATGAACATTATGGATACTGACAAGCCATCCCCCACGAGCCTCAAAAAGAATGCGGAACCGGCGCCAAAGCCCCCAAAGATAACAGCAAAGCAACCAAAACTCATGAGGCAGATCAGTTTAGGCCAGCGAGGATTCGGCATTGCTGCCCCAAAAGCGGTAATTGCAGAGATCAAGGCTGAGACAGTCAACGCATCTGGTGTTACGTCCAGTGAAGCAAAGCAGCCATCGACACCTCGGATACGTCCAGAGTTGCGCCCTAGTTCCCCTCAAACGATCTCCAGTCATCCATCGCAACTATCTGTACACAAATATCGATTAGAAGCTCCCGATACCATCATGGAAGGAGTACCTATGACTCCCAGCATTCCCATTCTCAAGAGGAACAATTCTGGGCTTGACGTGGCCGCAATGCAACTGAGAACAGCATCGTCGGCAATTGGTTCGTCATTCAGTAATCGACAGCAAAAGCAGGACGACGACCGCGATCAGAGGTATTCGGACGTGCTTCGTGCTGATGATGCTCAAAAGTTGTATACCAACAAACTTCGCGCTGGGGCATTGGCTGGTGATGTTCAAGACCTTCCTACGACTCTTTCACCTACCACTTCCATCACCCCATGGTTGACGTTGCTAAACCCATCAAACCCAGAGAGTCTTGCGATCGATGATACTATCCTGTATAGTAGGTGGCAACACGTCTACCCTCAGATTGGTCAGATGAAAGTACAAAAATGGAAGGCTCTTTGCTGCCCTGCCTCTGTGCCATTGACGACCGAATACTTTCCCACGAAGCAGCAGTTTGATACTGAATATCACCGTCATCCGTACACGGTTGAAAAGGACGCGGATGACGACGTGGTTGATGAGCCTAAATCTCGTCAAGAGTTCATTCAGGAGTTGATCAGCTTACGATTCACACAAGGATTTCAAGTTGTGGTCGGTCCATGGGTTGCCCGTGCCTTTGGCCAGAGCTCCATGAAAATTGGTGACATCTTTTCGAGGAACCAGCCTTTGGAGGATGGTACTAGTGTCTTCATGTCGGTCGGTAACAGTATCCATCAACTCTCGTGTGTCAATGGTACAGAAGTGGAAGTGAACATATTCGTGCGAAAGCCAACTGATACCTCATTCACCTCTCTGGGCTTCTCGCCAATCTACAAGCCTGCTATTCGCACCCTGCTGGACGATACCTACGAAGCGCGAGAGATTGATCTCCTCACTCCTCGCCCTGAACGTAACTGGAACATGATTGACTCATACATTGCTGGGCATCACGATGAGATGTTGGATAATCTTCGTTTCTGGCGTGCAAGATTCGTCCTGATCCCTGTACTTCGAAAAGACGTCCCGGTATCTAGAACACAAACAGGGGATCATGCAGAAGAGGTACGAATTGAGGGTATCAAACGTCTTGCCCAGTCTTGGCAAAAATATCGCTATATTCCCCCCTCTGAACGGAGGTATCATGCGGTAAGTCAGCAGAAACGACGACGCGACCCCAATCCTTTGGACATTGTGTACAAAACCGATGACCCTTCGGTCGTTATTGCTGCTGAGGTGGAAACACTTCCTCTCACAGAAGGCCTTGAGGGTGTCAGAAAAGGGCTTGTGTCAGCCAAGGAGCGTTTTAAGAAGTCCAATCTGAATCTAGCTACACTGGCTGATGCTATGCAACAACCTGTCGAGAACGGGGGCGCAAGGTTGCAGAACCGACGATGGCATCTTCGCCTCTACTCTGCTTCTTTCATCGGATCCGATATGGTGACATGGCTGCTGGATAACTTTGAGGATCTCGACACTCGAGAAGATGCCGAGGCACTTGGCAATGCCTTGATGGCGCATGATGACTCGAAGTCCGCAAATCCCAAAGACAAGGGCTTGTTCGTCCACGTTGATAAGAGACATCAGTTCCGCGATGGCAACTACTACTATCAGATCGCACCTGAGTTTGCCAAACCTCATGTAGGGTGGTTCAACTCGCGGCGAATTGCTGTACCGCCAACCCCGATCCTTGAACCATCCAGCCGAGATTCACCTCGGGCTCTAATGTCGTCTCGTTCGGTTGACGAGAGTGGTTCTCCAGCATCAACCTCTACGACACCAACGATATCGCTCACTCATGCCGTGAAACGATCCAGAGTTGTGCTGAGCAAAGTCATCAAGTATGACGTTGATCATCGCAGGCGATCGTACAGACCAGAGAGGATTGACTTGCATTATGACCGACTTCACAACCCGGATGGTTGCTACCACATACGTATCGACTGGATGAATGTGACGACAAAGCTGGTGGAAGACGCGGTTGAGGGCTGGGCTCGCGAAGCCAGTCAGTACGGTCTACGCCTTGTCGAGGTACCCATCAGAGAGGCTTGTAGCATTACTGAGACAAATCCCTTCAGAAGGCCGTACCGTATCAAGCTAGCTGCTCGTCCTCCGGATCAGAAGCCTGAGACGTACATGGATCCTAACTCTTTAGGCCCAACAACATCTCCAAATAAGCACTTCTACCAGACAGCAATTCTTAAGAAATTTGATTTCGTCTTGGACATGGAGGCATCGTCTAATTTCCCAAGCAACGTCGACGTGAGCTACTCCTGGGGTAAGCCAGACTACAAATACACCCAGTATATTCATCGCAGTGGATCTCTCCTGGCTGAGATCACTGATGAGGGCGACTTTTTGATCCTGGCGAACCGGCTGTATGCTAGTCGATCTGCAAATCCTCGCGATACACAAAATCGTTCATCTGAGTCAACAGGTTTAGGCGAACGTGGCGGTCGCATGTCATCGTACGGCCCCTACTCGACATTTAGCATGACAGAGGCGGCAACTCTAGCATCGCCACTCATGAAGCCAACCCATTTCTACCACTCCCCGGCTCTGAAGCCCGTCGACCAACACACTAGGCCTTTGATCTCGACAACACCAGACCCCGATCAGCTCAACGCCGAGATCGATGAGTTCTGCAAAGACAAGGTAGCACTGGAGGAGTTCTATAAGGAAGCTTTGGAGAAGGGCCAAAAGGTCCAGGGCACGCCTGCAACAGCCCCAGTCTTGACACCACTGGAGGCTGTGCCTGAAGCTAGCATCCCGACGTTGGGATTACCACCTGGTGTTCTGGGTGGGAATGATGGAGCGCCTACGAAGCGACTTAATAGTCCCATGTCGTTTCTCCGGAGGAGCAGTGTGCAGTATGATAGCGGCTCGAGTCTGACTGGACGCTGAGAGGTTTAGATGTTGCATAGGATACCATGATGAGTTAGTGATGAATGTTAATTAGATGTTTGACAATGATCGAATGCATCATTTTAGATGACAGGTTCTTAGGGTATTGTTTTGACGAAACATTTATACGTAAGCATAGTTTAGTGGAGCATTTTCGAACTCTCATACTATATAACCATGCGGGAGTCGAGTGGGCTAGCCGCGATGGAGAGATATTCCACTGCCCACTCGCCAAGGATTCAGCTACAACCATACAAAGTAGACCGGTCCCTAGTGAGATCGTAACTAGTTCATTCGCAAGCTCTATAGTTTACTCAAGTGCCCCAAAAGCTCCAGCTAATGAGCTACAGAAATCATTCATAGCCAAGATAACCTTGCGCATCGTGTATTTTCAGGCCCCGCTGCATCCTTGCTTGAACCAGTAAACATAAAAAAGTAGTCATATATGTTGAGAAAGGTAACAAGCAAGCAACGACAATAATAGATAAAATAGAAAACCAAACGAAGCCCCCCCTTTTGCCAAAAGACAAGAAAAACATATCCCTCGCGGAGGTAATTGTTTCAAAACATGCCCTGGTCAATCAATTCCAAAATTCTTTCCCTTGTCTCCCCAACGCCAGACGTGCGTTCGTGTCTCCGCATTTACATGCTTATTTCTCGCGACGGTTTTCTCGTCGTTCATCTTCCGCCATGTCTTGCTGCTGCTCTCTACATCTCCTTCATTTGCACGGATAGTGTGAGTATAGTAGGATGGGTGGATGGATCATGGGCGTATGCGTTGAATTTCGTGGTATCATCGGCACTGTGGCTTAGTCTGCTTCTTCCTCAACTGTGTATGCACTGGTAGCATCTCCTTCCTTTATTAACCACATCTTGTGTCTATTGTCCGTTGAATTGCTCCTCCATGTTGGTAACGCCGGCTTCAACATTATGGTAGTCGAGTATTTCCGAGTACCTTTATCGTATTAGTCAGTTTGTGTAGTGCAGCGGGTTCCGCGTCAGACTTACATCATAATCTTCCATGTATCGACGGGCAGGTCCGCGTCGTTGAAGCTCCAGTCAAATTTCTCCTCAGCCACAGGCTCGTCTGTGGGGTCGTGGTAGGGAGACAGGTAGTCGTGAGCCAGGGCTTCAGTAGCAGTTATTCGCTTGTTGGGGTCAAAGACAAGCATGCGTTCGAGGAGGTCGATAGCTAAAGCTTTCATTAGCTGGGGATTTTCAAAAACCAATCAAATAATCTGTTAACATACCCGAGTCGTCGGCGTTCTTGAACTTGTTGCGAAGAGGCTGTCGCTCGCGTTTGGGTAGCGACTTGACGAATCGAAGAGTCTTTCGATGGTTAGCATCAGGAGTTCAGTGACAAGACCACTGCAGAGGTCAAATAACTCACGTTCTCGCTTGCGATGGTATTGATAACGTCATCAGGAGGAGTGCCGAGAAGCTCGGTAATGATGGAGAACTGGTTGACGTGATCCTTTCCGGGGAATAAAGGCTTGCCCTCGAGCATCTCAGCAAAGATGCAGCCAGCACTCCAGATATCAACCTCGATATCGTATTTTTGCCAAGTGAGCATGATCTCGGGAGCTCGGTAGTATCGTGTAGAGACATAACCGGTCATCTGAGGGTCCTGGATTCGTGCAAGACCAAAGTCGCAAATCTTAAGATCGCAGTTTTCGTTGACAAGGATGTTGCTGGGCTTGAGATCGCGGTGAACAACGCCGGCTGAATGCACGTACTTAAGACCACGCTGTAGAGGGGGAGTTAGCAGATATAACCTAAAACGCGAGGCTGGGTGCATGCAGGTGTTGCTTAACGTACCATAATCTGGTAAAGGAAGTACTGGATGAACTGCTTCTCGAGAGGGCGCGAGGTCAGTAATCGGTGAAGATCGGTACCGAGGAGCTCTGTGACGAAATAGCTGTAATGCAGTCAGCACAAGAACGTGGGGAGAGGAGGCGGGGGAGGGGTAGAGCCCCCCGAAGCTAGGCAACGCACATGTCTTCCAGGGGAGAAATGAAGATATCGCTGAGAGAAATAACCTGGTAGGAAAGTCACATTAGCATTCAGAAGCTCACAGTTGCTCAAAGTCGAGGTGAAGCCAAGCGAAACACTGTATGAATTGCCATAGACGAACGCGTTCAAAGGGGGCTGCGCGGAGAATGCGGAGGGAGGATTTGGCGCTCACATTTTCGTGTCTAAGGTGCTTGAGGAGCTTGAGCTCACGGTATGTGCGCTTGGCGAGCACGGGTGTGCTGAAAGGCTTCATGATCTTCTTGACGGCGACATTTTGGTTGGTGAGTTGATCCCGAGCAGAGCTGTGAAGGGGGGGTCAAATCAGTCACAAAGCGCAGAAGTAGCTGGGACAATCGTGCGAACGTACCAAACGAGACCAAACGCTCCCATACCAACAGGCTGGAGATCAGAGTATCTACACGCAAAGTAGGTCAGTAATGTGATCGAGGGATGGCCGGCCAGCTTCGAAAAGCATGCTTAACTCACCTCGAGGTGATCTCGAATGTGGTGCCGAAAATCTGGGCGCGTACAAATTCGGCCATGGTGAAGATGTGATTGTTGAGCGGGGGATTTGAGGATGAGGGGAATGAAAGGTGAAGAGTTTCCTACGTGTAAAAACGAGGAATAGAATACCGAGATGAGGTATAGATGATGGTGGGCGGGGCGCAGACGTAATCGTCTAGGGTCGTAATGCCAAGGTTGTTTGACGGTCCTGTCGAACTTTGCGGTGCGGTGCAGTGCGAGATAAAAGTAGAGACCAGAAAAGTAGGTAGTCTAGACTGGCAGAGTTGAGTTGAGCTGAGCTGCTAAACTGGATGGGCTGCTGGGGAGGGAAATGGAAATGGGATGGACCGATGATGGGTCAGGTGAATGGGAAATCGACGATCGAGCAAAAGACGATGACCGTGACCGGGGGTAGCAGTAAAAAAAAAGCGATGCAGGTTTCGATGTCGATGAGGAGAGCGTATCGAGCGGGGGGCGGGAACAAGACGCGCGAGATTTCACTGGACAGTAGCGCCTATTTCTATTTCACTGAAAGATTTCGTCCCACAGTGATTGACTGCTTGATTGATTGATCGTCGGGTTTCTTTCTCGTTGTTTTGCCTTTGGCCGTCTTTTCCCTTGATGGTACTAAAGCGTCGTTGACAGGTCGAGTTGGCGGGGTAGGTAGCGTAGGCGAAGCGACGTGTCTGTCTATCAATCACTGCAATATTAGCGACTGCCAATAACAAGCCCAATAAGGGAAAGGAAAAAAGACTCTAGCCAATGCTCAGCACATTCATAAAGGAAAAGAAGTAACAGGCACTAGAGTAAACAGGCAACCGCTGTTGAATCGGAAACGCTCCAGGAGTTGTCTTGCAAGCCCAGGCTTGTGACTGGTGAGGGGCAGCTCCGGGCGTGGAGACTTGCGTCCGAGGCTTGAGACTGCCCTGGAGTCTCCAGAAACGGCACCCAAATCGGTGTGGTTCTGAGCCTGTGAACCAGGCCCGTCGTCTTGGACACCGCCTGGAGGCCAAGTCAAGTCCGGTTCTTTTCCCTCGAGTACTGTACCATCCGCCGCCGCAGCTGTGGGGTCCAAAACAGGCTGAGCTCCATCAAGATGAGGTGCCTTTGACGCCATCATACTCCAATAATTGATAGTCGGCCGCCAACAAGATTGCGTTACAAGATCCAATGCCATTGCTTGCCCAGCATGTATAGGGGAACATGGAGTGCAGACACTGGGCTGGAGGGGAACTCTGGGGTATCATCTTGTTTGGTAAAGAGTGTTGGCTTACCTATTCTCTCCTTCAATTGCGAGACTCGTTTCGAATCAGGATTGTTTCCTCTTTGGTCAAGTGTCGATCGGTGTGCTGGGGGTACTATGTAGGACGTGTCGGGTCGCAGGGCGCGCGTGAGCAGGACAGTCAAGCGAGTAGAGAAGGAGAAGAAGACTGCAAAGTAAGGCAAGGTGAATGGAGGGGAGAAAAGCGAGAATTCAAGAAGAAAGCGAGTTCTGTATATGGGTTGGGAATGTTGCAAGTACATATATATATGACAGGACCGATATATTGAATCAATGCCTTGGGTAAGTACTTTACGGTAGTGGAGGTGTTGGGGGAGTCAGTGAAGCACTGTAGGTACTTCCCACTACCTATCATTGGATTGTGTGGACGGAGGGCCACCGGCTACCTGGGTAATGTACCTGGGTGCCTGGTAGGTCTTTCCCATGGTGGGGGGTGGGGGAGGGGGGACATAGAGCTCCGGGGTTCCATAAGGTACCTTGGACAGAAGGAGTAGATCCATCATGACTGTCTATGGAAACCTTAGCAGTTTCTGTCTACCCTGCTACCTTCCTTCTATAGGCAGATCAGATCAACAGCCTATCCCTTGTTCCTTGTCACCGTCTATTTGCTGTCATCTGCCTCTACTATTCGCTCCAAC